>JAMZAV010008700.1:0-28694 GCA_024449915.1 Sweltsa coloradensis | reverse complement strand
TATTTCTGATTACGATGAATCGAAACTCCCCTACGTGGCGTTCGATCAGCATGGCCCTTCTCCCATATCCCCTACGCTAGAGTGGTGCATTATGACCGAATGGTTAGCTTGCCTTAATCCAAATAAACTTAAAAAATAATCTCTGCTCTGAGGTGTCGTATATTCATTGACTAACAAGTTATACCAAGCCTCCTTCTGGGCCCGGTGTAGAATAGTCCTGAGCATGGCTTCGATAAACGTAGTAGGCATTGGAAGAGATAGTCCATCTCGCTAACATCAGCTACTTTGTAGGAAAACTAGAGAACCGAAACTAGAGGCGAGTTCTGGTAGGTGAAGTAAGGACCCCCCACCCCCACCTCCACTTCATAACCAGTGCACATGGCTGGTTCTGCCAGGTATATAATGTTGTTCCTCACAGGCTACGATGACAATGAATACGAAGATAAGAATCTCCCACCCCTTTTCACCCCAAACCGTTGTTAGTTCTGACCGGCATGGGACTTTCTCCCCATATCTCCTATAGGCTAGAGTAGAGCATTATGAAGTAATGGTTGCAAAGAAACCAAACTTTATATGTGAATATAATGGCGCATTGTGACCTAACGGTTGACACGGTCTTTAATAAATATTCTTAAAAAATATTAACACACATTTAAATATATTAATTAACTTACAAATGAATTCAGTAAAATGGTGTATTCGTCTTCTTATACAAATGTCCATAACATAACTGACAGGTATAATGGGAACCGAAATCAAAAATGGTTATAATCTTTTCATTATTGATTGCTTTTTGATTGTCTGACGATGTGTTTGGTGAACATTTTGCCATCATTACGGCGATCATCTGTTACAATACAACATTGACAACAACTCAGATCCAAGGCGTGAAATATACTGAAGAACAGAACAATCTTGAGCGACCATGTCTGTGTCCCGTGGCTGGTTCTGACCAGCATGATATCCCCTAGATAGAGTGGAGCATTATGACCGCCCTAGATCCAAATAAAATAAAATAAACTAATAAAGACGACGACCATGACAACGCTAACGATGACAAAGCCGATAACAACCACGACAAGAGCCACCATCTTTATGACCAGCAATGGAAGTTTGTGCCCTTAATCCAAATATACAAAAAAAAACTCCATGTTCGCTAGGTTTAAGTGATATACCAACCGTATAAGTGTTATATGAAATAATCAGTAACATAGAACAATTTGCGCAATATTTTCCTGTGCGGCGAACCACAAACGCGTTATTCGGCGCAGCCGCGTAGGAAAATAATGTTCAGTATTTAGCAGGCGGTGGATAATGCATTGTCAAAAAAACAACATCCAGTGCCATCTTTGTCTGTCTTGGTCGTTTTTCTCACTTTCCAAGTCGTTTTTTCATTTCCGGGACAAAATTTACTTTTTTTTGTAATTCGGGAAGAAGATTTTAAATAAATATTGTGTACTTTTTAAAAACAAGAATTTCTGTCTACTTTTTGGATTTTGGTTTGAGACGTGTTTTCAAAGAGTTTAGAAAAACATCTTTGATTTGGTCATGGGTTTGTGATGCTAGCCCTTATGGCCTTGGCGGGTTTTGGTTTTATCATCTCCCCCCCCCCCACAATGGGCCCCCTTTCCCCCAAAACCATATTTGGGTTTAACATTTTTTGGAAACTTTTATCTAGCAACTCCGGGGGAATTTCCAAAAAAAAACCCAAAAACCCAAACCCCCTTTCCCCAAACTTTTTACTTTTTAAAGCGGGGGCCCAATATTGCCCTAGGTGTGACAAAATATGTGACTTATGTTTGCGACTACAACTCTGCTTCAGTCAACCATATGAGAAACTGTTTTCTTACGCCCAACACGACCAAAAATTTTAATTTTAACAATAAAGTCCCAAACCCGGACCCCCCCCCCCCCCCTTCCCCCACCAATTTTTTTAAACCTCCTTTCAAAATTTTTCTCATCCAAAGAAATTTTTAAAACAAAATTGAGAAATTTGGGAAAACCTTCTTATAGTTACCTATAGAAAAAATTAATAACCTGTTGAGTCACAAACCCCGGCCATCCTTATTTGAAAAGGGGAAATTTCACACGGTAGCGTGAGAGCCCGCAAGCAAAAACCCGTGTTTATTAAAAGATTATCAGCCGAGCTGGATTTTTTTGTTTTTTTCCCCCCCAAACAACAGGCTAAAAATTTCAGAATATGTTTTCAACACTATGACAAAATCTCCAGTAAAAAGGGTGGGCCCAAAAATTTAAAGTTCCCGGAATTTGGGTTTCAAAAACAAAAGACAAAACGAAAAATTTGTGAAAAAAACCCTTTAAAACACATTAAAATATAGTATTTTTGGCTTTTTGGGGGGTTAAGAGTCTTGAAATTGGTCTTAAAAGTTGTGAATTAACAACCCCTAGTAGAATTTGCAAACAAAATATAAAATTTTGTTTTTTAAAAGAGTCGAAAATTTAAATAAAAAGTGTAAAAAATTTAAAAGGTAAAAAAGGGTTTAAAACCGGGCACTTTAGTTAAATTTTTAAATGCATTTATTGTTGAAATACCAAAAAAATATTTGCAATTGCATTTAGCCTGATTTTTTTGGCTAAAAACATTGTCGGGGTCGAATCTGGAACGTGAACTTAATAGCATTTTTTTATTTTTCCCCCGATTTTTCGGTGCAGCTCCCCCCCCGGCGCTAACCAGGAAACCAAGGGAAATTTGTTATTTTGGGGGTCCCGATATGGGAAAAATAGTGAAAATTAAATCGGAATTTTTTACTTTAAGTCAATCCCGGTTGTGTAGAAAATTTGGGAAGGCTTATTTTTTGAAGTATATTATTTTTTTCATTTGAAAAAAAAAATGGGCACATATATTTTTAAATTAGGTTTTTCCCGGAAATTTAATAAGAAAATGCGATTTTTCCCAATTTTTAAAAAAGGAATGGTTCTTGAAACTTATCAAATCACTAAACCCCACGATTTATAGCTACGAAATACCAAATACACAGTATAAAGGTATATCCCTCTTCTCCATTTTGGGCACCCAAACCATATGCATCAAAGGGTTTTGTTTGTCATAATAGGCCAATATTAGTGAAGCACCGTAATTCATAAAATGTTCTATCATTTTATTTTCCCCGTAAATAAAAAACTAAATATTTTTTTACAAGTTTGGCGGACAAAAGATCAAAGCCCTAAAATTTTTTGTCGGTTTAAGGCATCAAAGGTGGGGATTTGAGAAAAAAAAATTTATTTTTTTTTCGTGAAAAGCTTTAAAAAATAAAAAATAAAAACAAAAAAATTTTAAAAGTTTTGGAATTTTCTATTTTGTTTTTTTGGGGAAAATTTTTTGGTTTCTTTTTCTAATGCTAATCCCCAACTACAATTGAAAAAATATTAGCAGTTAGAAATAAACACGTTGGACTTTTTTGCTATAAATTTAAATTTTATTTTTGTAATAATATAAAAAAACAGTAAAAGCCCAACATTTTTTTTTCTAAAAAATTTTTCTTTTTCCCCCCAAAAAAGTCTCTTTTTTAGCACATGGTATGAGTTTTAAAAAATTTATCAATCTTTCCCCACCTATACTAAACCACCCACTAGGTCAACCAAATAAAAAGCATGACTTTTTTGGGAAAGGTTTCCTTATGTCACCTAAATAAATGAAACGATTAAAATAAATACGACATATATTTAGAAAATAATTTGCTTTTTCCCAGCAAGGGCAATGGGCCCCTCCCAGTTATGAATAATTATTTTTGAGTCCCCCAACCAAAATATCTAAAACCCAACAAAAACCAAAAAAACTTAATTAGAAATAAAGGAGCACAAAAAAACTAAAAAAAAAATGGCAGGGAAACACATTAAAAAACGTTGAACAAAAAATGTATTTTTATTATTTCAACGTGGTTTTGAAAATTAGAAAAAAAGCCCCAAAACCCCAACGCCAAGGGGAAAACCAAAAAGGGGGTTTTTTTTTAAAACCCCAAAAATGGGGTTTTTTTTTTGGGGGGAAAGGGTTTAAAAACCACCGATTTTCAAGCGTTTTGCCCCTGTCAAAAAATAATACGAGCATACTAAGAAAAAAATACATTTGTGGAAAGAAAAACCCCACAAAGAGTTCATGCGAAATACGAGCAAGAAAGTTTTGATCGATTATTTTATGAGAGAAAAACCCCACAAAAACCCTAGAAGTCGGGTAATGGTGGGGGTAGGTTTTGTTGCAGGGAAAAAAAATCACAGGGCGATGTCACCCACAGTCAGGACACATGTAGAAAGTTTCCTTCCGAGGGGGGCCCAGGGTTTTCTTGCTTACTACACATCTACGCGACGGGTGTTGCTAAATTGCCGGGTAGGAGGACAATCATTTTTAAAAACGAAATGGCGTCCTTTGAAAACGAAGCGGTGAGGCACCCGTCTTTCTGAAATTTTTCCATTCAGACGGGACATGATTTTTGTTGTTCCAAAAGTTCCGCAGTTACCGTTTTTTGGGAAACTCCAAATAACTATTTTTTTTCGGGGTGAAGGCGGCGCCATCGATATATTGGTGACTTTTTTTGTACAAGTTTGAAACAGCTTCTTAAATATTGGCCCAAGGAAATTTTTGGGGTTTTAAAATTTTCAACAAACTGGGTATACATAAATTAGTCGATTTTTTTAACGTGAAATCAAAAAATTTTTTCTTATATTTTGGGGTAGTTTGGGGAAAAAAAGGGACACAATTTCTCAAGAAAAATTTGAATTAAAATGTTCCCAAAAATTTCGTTCAACGATTTGAAAATTTGCCCCAACAAAACACACACATACAGATATTTATTAATTTCCAACACAAAATTAAAATAAACCGACAGTGTTGGCTCGGGCGCAACGCTCGACTCTGATTCGGGAAGCCCGGGTTCGAATCCCATCGAGACCGGCAATCCTGACTAAATTTTTTTTCCGAGGTTTTTCCTCAGTCTTTAAAGGGGCGAATGAAAAGGGATTGAGCCTCTAAAATAGCCCCCCCCCCCGGAACCCCTTCCCAAAATTTTCCCTACCCGCAAATATATCCTGTTCACCTAAAGGGGGGGGCCTAATTGCACACTAAAAAACAGGTTTCCCAGATAAAAATTTATTATGGCACTATATGCGGGGTCCGGGGTTTTCTAGTTCGAGTCGAGCCCAAAAACTTTGTATTTTAAAATAACTCGAGTATCAAAGTCCAAATTCTTTTTCCGAGTACTTCTTTTAAAAATTTCAAAAATTTTTCACATTTTTTATTATTTCAAATATGAACAATACTAATTTTTTTTTATTGAGTTTGTCTAAATGTAGGCCCCAAAACGGGGAAGACAGAGTACCACCCAATTTTCTTTTTTAAAGGGAAAACTTCTTTTAAAACCCTTTTAATGGTCAAGCATCAAGCACAAATATTGGGCTAGGCTATGACATTCAGTAAGTGTTTATTCATAAAAATGTTAAAAACTAACATAATAGGGGGACGAATTTTTATTTTTTTTTCCCCAAAAAAATATTTCCCAAAATTTCCCCAAAATGAATAAAAATTTGTATAAAAAGCCCCGGGTTTCCCTATTAGGCTAAGTAGTCGCTTTGGGTAAGGGGGCCCCAAAAAGCTCGGGGTTTCTTTTTTTTTTAGCGTAAATCGCTTCCAATGAAAGAAGGTCCGGGGTTTCGATTCCCGCTAAAGTCAGGGTTTTTAACTTTTTTTTTGGGAAACCTTAGTCCATCATTTCCCTTGTCTTGGGGATTTTGAAACCCCCGGGGGATTTTGGAGCCTTTCCTTAGCAACAAAAGCACATAAAAAATTTCAAAGTTGTTCTGAATCGGCCTTGTTGATTCTGGCTTTGATTCGGGGGTGTTCGCACTGTCCAAAACCACTGTTTTGCTATTTTTCCCCTTTTAAAAAATAGATTTTTTGGGTTTGGGTTTTATCGCTAAAACTCGTCGTTTTGCGTGGGGGCCTGCGGGGTTTGGGCTTGGTCGCTTTGTTTTTAAAGTCCCCCATGAAAATCAGTTATAAACTGAGGGGCAGACTCTAAATAAAATTTATTTATTTTATTTATTTTAAAAATATAGGCCTAAGGGATTTTTACGTTTTCCACACGTGCCGCGACCCGGCACCTCCACCAAAATCATTAATAATACTCGCCCACTCCGATAAAAAATTAAATTATCTTTTGAAATTTGAAAAACTTTTTCTTTGTCTCTACTTTGTATTAATCAGAGGAGTGTTTTTTAAAAGTAAAACTTTAAACCCTTTCCCATCCCAACGGTATAGTTAAGAAAAACCAGGACACTTTCCCCCCCAAAAATTGAAAACTGGTAAAAAATTTTTTTTATTTTCAAGGGATTTCTTCGAGACACCGGTCCAAGTTTTTCTAAAAAAGTTTACTGTACTGGTCAAACCGGTACTCTGGTCCCCTTAAAACTTTACTAAAGCTGCAGAAGGTTTTTAATTTTTTTTGTTCCCCTTTCCCTTTACATTTGGGACAGTCGAACGCGAACCCCATCTCAAAAATCAATTTATTTTTTGAAAAAACAATTTAAAAACAAGCAATTTTCCCTTTTGAGCAGACTGCCTTTCGTTTAAAAGACTGCCCATATTTTTAATTAAAAACCTTTTCTTTGGGTGCCAGTTTGCCATAGAAAATATTAATGAAAAATACATCCTGGCAAAAAAAATTTTAATTAAAACCCATATTGGTCATTAAAAACAAAAAAAACAAAATAAAAGTAAATAAAAAATTAGCAAAAGGGTCCTTTTAAAACCTTTCAATATAACATCGCACTAGTACATAATATTTGTTGAGGGAAAAAAGCCTTTTTAAAAAAAGGGAAATTTAACTACCCGCCTCTAACTACTTTTTTTGATTTTTTTTTTAAAAACAACATACTTCATACTGCAAAAATTTTCGCCGCCCTTGAACTGATCAATTTAAACTTTATTTATAATGTCTTTACCTTATTCGGTATGAAAAAAGGGTTTTATTTCTAAAAAGTTGGGGATTTTTTTTTAAAAAAATGAACCAAAAATTGCCCCAAAAATAAAAAAATAAAAAATTTCCCAAAAAAAACTTGAAAATTTTGTTTTTATTTTTTTATTCTTTAAATTTTTTTTTCACAAAAAAAAAATTAAATTTTTTCTTCTCAATATCCCCACCATTGAGCCTTAAACCGAAAAAAATTTTCGGGATTTTAAATCTTCGTCCCCCCAATCTTGTAAAAAAATTTTTTGTATTTTTTAGGGGCAAATAAAATGAGGGAAACCCTTTCCTGAATTAGGGTGCTTCACTAATTTTGGCCTATTATGAAAATTTCTAACCCTAGAGCATAGGGTTTGATGCAACAGGAGAAGATGCAATCCCTTTTAAATAACTGTGTTTTTGGTATTTCGATAGCTAAAAAATATCGTGGTCCGGGTGATTTGATAAGTTTCAAGAACCATTCCGTTAACTTTGGGGAAAGATCGCTTTTTTCTTATTAATTACCGGCAATACCAAAAAAAGGGGGATATGTGCCGCTTTTTTTAAATGAAAATATAATATACTTCAATAGTAAGCCTTCCTAAATATTTCTACAAAACCCGGGCATTGCCCTTAAATTTAAACCTTTTTCCGTTTTAATCCCATATTTACCTATATCGGACCCCGAAAAAAAACATTTCCTTTGTGTTTGGTTTTAGCCCCCGGGGAGCTGCACCAAACCAGGGAATAATAAAAACGACCTATTAAGTTCACTTTCCCAAGTTCAACCAGCGACAATTTTTTACCCAAAAAATCACAAAATTTAGCAATGAAATTTTTTTTTTTGGGAATTTCAACAATAAATGCTTTTAAAAATTAAAACCAAAAAGGCTTTTAAATCATTTTTACTGAAATTTTTTGGACACTTTTTTTTAAAATTTGCGACTTTTTAAAATACAATATTTTGATTTTTTGGGGTTTTGCAAATTCTAATAGACGTTTTTAATTCACTTTTTTTAAAGACCAATTTAAAAGATTTCTAACCCAAAAAATCCCAAAAAGAACATATATTTAAGTGGGGTTTTGGGTTTTGTTCACAAGTTTTTTCGTTTGTCTTTTGTTTTGACCAAATTTCCCGGGAAACCCAATTTTGGCCACTTTTTATGGAGATGTGTCATAGTGTTTTAGAATATTTTGAAATTTGTAGCCTGTTTTTGCGAAAAAATAAACAAACCTTTTACAGTTGAAGAGCTAGCCGGTTTTATAAAATTTTAGCTATTAACTCTTTCTTTTTCCCGTTTTTAAAAAAGAGCGCCTTACTTTTTTGTTCGTTGGTCCTGAGTTTTAACATTCAGTTGCGCGTTTTTACCCACGGTTGCGGGCCCCTTTTAAAAAATAAACTAAAGGGTTCAAATAATAAAATTTTTACTTGTAAATCTTTGATGTTGAAAATGAATGCTTTTAAATTAAAAAATAAACTTAAAAAACATTCAAATAATAAATATTTAATTGTAAAACTTTGATGGGTTTAACTGAATTCCCTTTTAAATCTATTTTTATTTAAAGGGCCCCCAACCGGGAAAGTCATAAAGCCAGGAATGTTCAAACTCAACCAAAACGAACACAAAAATAAAACGGCGCTCGTTCAAAAAGGAAAAATAAAGGTTTAAAACGGTTTTTGCTTGCGACCTTTACGCTACCGTGTGAATAAAACTTTTTAAGTAAGGATTGGGTTTGGGGTAGGTGACTAAACCCGGTTTTTTAGATTGTGCATAGGTTTAATGATAAGAAGGTTTATTAAAAAAAACCCACCTCACAAACATCAGAAAATTAAAAAAAAGGAGTATCTTAAAACCCCCCAAATAGAGGCGGGGCTCTGGGAAAACGTCGTCGGGGGCCTTTCCCCCTTTCCCTTTTACGATCCCCCGGCACGATGGGCAATGACACAACCCAAAAGATTTTACAAAAAACGATGACAACCCTGACGTGAGGGGAACCCCCCCTTTTCCCCCCCTAAAACCCCCGGTGGTTTTTGACCAAACATGGGCTCCCCCCCCCCCACCCAAAGGTTAGAGTGGGGCATTATGACCCAACCCGGGTTTACGCGTCCTTAATCCAAATAAACCAAAAAACCGGCCGGATAATGTTTCCTTGCGCCCCCCATTAGAAACTATCCCAAGGGCATATGGGTTACTTCTTTATTCATATGATAAAAGGCGAAAAAACATACTTTTTTTATAATTTAAAGTAATTTTCTTATCAAATAAAAATTTTAATCAAATAATTATTTTCCCTTTTTTATTTTTAAAATTAAAATTTTTTAATTTCCATTATTTTTGTAAAAAATTAATTATAATCCCAAAACTGTTTTAAAAAAACCCTTGACATTGAAAAATTTAAAATGGATTTATGATATTTTTAAAAAAAGATAAACACTAAAGGCTAGGCCTAGCACACAGGGCATTTGTGCAAATGACAACACAGGGAAACAATGGTGCACTGTGGGGAATAGAGTTTTTTTTCCTGTTTGTATTTTATAAATCTAGCAAACCCGGCGGGCCCCCGGATAAGGCCCTTTGATTTTAAAATTTTAGCGGGCTTTTGGCAAATTTAACACTCCCATTGCCATAGGCCAGTTTTTAATTTAAAAAGAGTCCCAAATTTTTCACACACCACCGTGCTTTTTCAGGGGGCAAACTTTTTGGTCATGATGTCTGCGATCATTTCTTTTGTGGGGAGGGTATTTCATAGAAATATGTCCCTCTTTTCACCCCTTTTTTTCCCTGACAAAAAGAATTTCTGGAATCGAAATTTCTTTTTACGCCCCCGGGAAATTTCTGCATTCGGGGTGGAAATTTTATGGCGCTTTGGGTTTTCGCAAACACACTACGATGTGTTGATGGGGACCCCCAAAAGGGTAATTCATTATTTTCGTTTTTAAACCATGTTGCTTTTCTGGCAGTTGGCTGTGTTTCCCTGTACTCCGCCTCGGTTGTTGAGCCGGGGGACGCGGTTTCTTCTTGCTTCGGGCCCGGGTAATGCTTTCCCCCTGGAGCTTGAAAAAGTAGCCCGGGGAAAACGATTTCCCGGGATCGATATCATTGACCCGTCGGAATCACTGTAGGCTTCCCTTTTTTTTCCCGGTGCTCTGCCGGGTAGACGGAGTTTCTTTCCCCTTTCAGTCCCCCTTTTGAAACGCATTATGCCTTTTACTGGCCGTCCAGTGCGCTTGGGCCCGGGGTTTAAATTTAACCCGACTAACGAAAAAAGAGGGGCCCGCTCCGATGGGCTTGGGCTGGTGGCCCCCGCAGCATACATTTGGCGGGGCCCACAACACTAAATATGGTTAAAATTTTTTCCAAGCTTCCCCTTTTTCGTCCCTTTCCCCAGGTTCCTCACCCTTTGGGAAGTTTCTGATTATGGTCCAAAGGAGTAGATACTGGTTTGCTTCAGACCCTGTTGAATCTCTTCAATATTTTTTTGATGTGTTTTTGGGGTTAGTTCAATCGTTCCCGCGTCTCTGTCCCTTGTTATTTTAATTCCCAACAGTGGTGAATTTTTTTTTTTTACTACAATTCAGAAAATTTTTAAAAAATTAAAAAAAGAAACTAAAACTATTAAACTTTGTCCCATGTCTTTTTTCTCGAACCCGGGCCCCTAGTCGTTTCTTTTAGTGATTTTTTTTAATTTTTTGCTTTTCCCATGACACAATAAGAACGGGCCCAAAGTAAAACAAAAAAAAGGGTTTTTTGCATTTCTTTTTTGTACCATGGTATAGGCAGGGGCAGCTTTTTTTTGTTTGAGCCCAATACCCCTAACTCGGTATCAAGGGTTTTTCCCTACCTATGCGGCTCGACTGTTTTAGGGCCCTTAAAAAGCATTTTTTTTAGTTTTTTCCTTTCCTTTTTCTTTTTTTAGGTTCAATGTAAACCCCGGGGTTTTTCCATATATATGGCCTCGGGAAAATTCGCCCCCTTGGGGAAAAAATGCCGAATTATTTTCAAGTTGATGAACCCCCAGGTCATTCCACTGCCAATTTCGGGGAAATGTTTTTAGGGTTTTTGAACCCTACGACCGGTGAAAAGGTTTCATCTAATCCCATCCTTTCCTTGGTTTTATTTCCCTTTTTGTAAAGAGCCTAGCTTTTTTTTGGGCCCCCACCTCCCCTTTTAGCATTGACCCCTTTTGTTTGAAGACCCATTAACATTTAAAAGCTTTTGGGTTCCCCTGGTAAGTTAACGAGGTCCCAAGTCTCATTATGTCGATTGATTTCATCCCCCTTCATCTGCGGGTTTTGCCATTTTTGTAGCCTCGCTCCCACTAAATGCTTTTTTTCAGGGTTTTCGGGCTTTGTATGTGGGTGAGATGTACATACCGTCCAAACCCAGAATTTTTTGCGGACATCTCTTCCTTGTGGAATTTTTTTGGGTCGAAAAACGGGTTTTTTGGGTTCCCCCCTCAATAAACGGCCCTCCTCTTAAATTAAAACTTCGCGTTGGCATTAGCATCATCTTCGTTTACCCACATAAAGGGCTAGCTGTGCTCCCACTTGATCCGGCGGGGCGAAAATCGTCATTCTTCTCATCACTTCAAGAAGGGTCCCCCTCCCCCCCCCCTTGATATGATCAGCTTCTTTGAATTTTATTGTTGAACAATCGGTAGCCCTTTCTTGGGGTCAGAGTAACCCCACGAAGATGTGCTCGGAAGATTGGCGTCAAGCTTCCTTCTATTCTCTTTTGGAAAGTGAACATACCCCCTTGCAGCCAAAAAAGGGTTCTAAAATGAGCCAAAAGGTTTCCGGGTTTTTGTTCCCGTCCAAAGTTTTTGGGGGTGTGATAAACCCTTTCCCCGCTACTGTCGGTGATCGGTTGTTTAGGTAGGGGGGCCGTTTTACTGCCCCCGCCCAGAAGCGTTTAGGGAATTTAGCTTCCTCAAGCATGCAACGTACCTCCTTTACTATTTTTCTGTTTGGGTCCCCTCAGCAAAACCCAAATTTTTTTTGGTTTTCCCCGGGAAGTAGTCTGAGAGCGTTTCCCCCGTTCCCTTTAAAGGTTTAATTAGTTTAATTTTTTAATGTACTCATGGCCATTTTTTCTGAACGCAGGATCTTTATCTTTATACCGCTCTGGGTTTCCCAAATTCCGCCTTAAAACCAATGAAACGGTTTATAAGTTTCACCTTTCCCCTTTAGAAGTAACACTTGGTTTCCCCCTTGTCTTGTCATCCCAAAAAATGTTTTAAAATTTATCTTCCCCTCCATTTGGGTTTTTTCGCTAAATTTGGGCCGCACAGGTCGGGTGAACAATGGGCCCAGTTTTTTTTTGGCCCCGGGGCTGTCTTAACTTTTGGAAACAGGGTACGATGCTTTCTTTTCCCCGAGCACATTCTACCAAAGGGGAAGTAGGGGGCCCGTCCCATTACTAAAGGGCCCTTTTGCCAATTTCCCTCTGGGTAGCCGCCCTTTATTCCCCCTGGACTGAGGTGGCCCCAGGGGTTTGTTTCCCCATTGGGTACTCACGGGTTTTTTACCCCTAAAAGCAGCGATGTTTGCTAAGGCCCCTGGGGAGTCTCCGGAGGTCCCAGCTTATACAAACCCCCTTTTTTCTCGCAGTTTTCTTGACGTTTTCCCCTTTTATTTTTTGGAAAACTGGCAGTTTTTGTTTTGGAAAAAACAACCCTTTTAGTCTTTTCTGTGAGTTTAGCCACTGATAAAGATTAGTTTTTTTAAAACGAGGAGGGATACAGAAATACTTTTTTGATGCTTCTCGTATTTTTCCCTTAACCCCCCAAAAGGTTTTGAGCGACATTACCCTTTCCCCTAGATGGGCGGTTTGTACCTCGGCCATACATAATGAAGATGCGACCTTTCCCCGGATTGCCCTCAAAACCCTTAAGTTTTTTTGGGCATGTGCTTAGTCGCCCCCGAATTTAAAGCCCCAGTCTTCAAACCCTGTGTACATTTTGATTTCCTGTTTTCCAAAGAAATGTTTAAAGACTTAGGCCTATTTCTTTTCGGGGCTTGCTTGTCACCTTTAAAAACCTTTTTTTTATCGTGAAATTGCCCTCTTTACGTAGTGCCGCTTTACCAAGTTAAAGCATTTTTAAAATTCTTGATACTACTTTGTTTTCTGAGCAGAATTTTATCAGAATGGACTCACCCGCCGACGTCTCGTTTTTTTCCTGTAGCAATTTAGCTCGGAAAGGGCGTCAGCGTTTTAGTTCCGACCACAATTTTTAAAAATGCAAAACAAATGGGGCAAAAAAGAGTCTGGCAAGTTGGTAGTATTATTATTGCCAGCTCATCAAAGGTTTCCTTTCCCGCATCAATCCCAACTGAGCTGTTGAGCAACAGCCAACATCTTGTTAGATAGTTTCCCCCAATTTTTGCAGTGTTTGGGAATTGATTTCCATTAAGTTCACGGGAATGAATTTTCCTTTTCTAGGCCTCTGTCTTTAAAGGCTGCTTTTTAATTTAAGCCCTGCTTTACGGGCAGTTTTTAAAATGTACTTAAAATGTATTTTAGAGATTAGGCTTAACCCCCAGCTTAGAGGAAAGGGGGGGGGGGGGGGGGAAAAAGGGAAAGTTTTAAAAGGGGGGAAAGGGGGGAGGCCCCGGGGGGGGGGGGGGGGGGGGGGGGTGGGGGGGGGGGGGGGGGGGGGGGGGGGGGGGGGGGGGGGGGGGGGGGGGGGGGGGGGGGGGGGGGGGGGGGGGGGGGGGGGGGGGGGGTGGGGGGGGGGGAAGGGGGGGGGAAGTTTAAACCCCGGCTTTTCCCCAAAAATTTTTTGTGTAAATTCCCGGGGGTTGTTTAAATTTAAATAACCATTCCCCAAACCAAATTTTTCCCCTGAGTTAGTTCGACCCTCCCAGTTCCCTTTAAAAACCTAAAGAGGTCTTAAAAATAATTTTTTAGGGGGGGGGTTATTTTAGGTTTTTCTATTTACCTTTTCCGGCCCTTTTTTAAGAAAAATAAAATTTACAAATTTTTGGGCCAAAACCTTTAAAAATACTTTTTCTGCAAGTTAAAGTAATTTTATTTGAAATAAAACATTTAGGAGGCCTGAAAACCTTTTGGTAACCAAGGGGAAAGGGGTTTTTTTAAATAAAAGGTTTTTTTTTTTTTATTTTTAAAATTTTTGAATTTTGTTTAACCCAAATTTTTTAGGGGGAAAGGGGAAAGGCAAAAACCATAAAAATTAAAACCTCTTCCGGTGGAAATTTTTCCCTTTCCCCTTGAACCCCAAAATTAAGTTCTGCCCCTTGGTTTTTTGCCAAAAATTTAAAAATTTTGGGAAATTTAAAATTACCCGACCCAAATTTAACCCTAATCACAATTAATTGGAAACAATTTAAAACCTTCTTCCCAAAAAAAATTTTTTGATTTTGGGTGGGAAAAAAAATCCCTACCTTCAGAGTTGGCCCCCCCGGGAAAAAGGCCCCTTCCCCATAAATTAGGCTAGGCCTAGCACACAGACATTTGTGACAAGAGACACACAGGAAGCAATGGTGCACTGTGGTTATAGAGTTATTTCCTGTTTGTAGTTCATACATCTTGCACCAGGTAGCACGGGCATAAGGCCCTAAAATTTAAATTTGAGCGGGCTATGGCACTTTTATAACAAACACACTAAAAACTTAATACATACACAAAAATATCTGGGGTTTGGCACAATTTACCTTACCGGTTGAAGCGCCTAATATCTCACGTCGTCGTGAATTTGGGTTCTGTTCTGCTTCTAAATATTTCATTCAATACGGATATTATAAAATCCAGCCCGACCGGGATTCGAACCCGGGATAAGGCGACTACCTGGAATGTGCGAGGCAAGGGTTTAAATCTGGGTCTGCCAAAATATTTTGTGTAGTTCCTGGGTTGTATTAAATATAACCATCTCAGATTCTACACTTCATGAGTAAGAAAATAACACCACTCACAGTAGGCCCTTCTCAATCACTAAATTAGGTACTTGATAATAATTGTTACTAGGCACCGGGGGGGGTTATACTAGTATCTATGCTAGGCACTCACGGCCTATACATTGAAGATTAATACTAACCAAGGCCCATCTAAATCTCTTGTGGACATCAAGGGAACCTTGAACATAACAAACTTTGCTGCAACTGTCAGATGTCCAAGTGCTTTGACATAAATGACATGCTTCCAGAGGACTGTGAATACCTTTTGTTTTTGTAACTAAGAAAGTTTGTATTTTAATATAAGCCCCTATTATTTTTATTTATTTTTATTATTTGTATTATTTTTTTTAACAATTTTTTAGGTACTGCGAAGGTCACACATAAAATTATCCTGCTTGCCCGGCTAGGAAATGACCCTTCAATCGAACCCATATAAGTTCTAGCTCATTAGTTCGCACAAGATTAATTTAGAATTAAAATTATCAAGATCTAATTTTTGCCTAATCATCAATTAATTGGGAAATCAATTAATATCCTTACTTCAGATCATACCTTTTCCTTGCCCCGTGGGTGGGAGCCGTCCCTTGACGTCTCAGCGTCTGCGCGTGCCGGCAACAATGCCTATACCCCAGGGTAGAGTGTGAGGGATTGTCGGGAATGTCAAAAATACAGTGATAATTCAGGGATTTGATTGAACAATTTCTGGTTCACTATTGAACATTTGTATATGGTGATACAAATAATCACACTACCTACCAACCTATCTACGAGCTCGTTATTCCTATTTGTTGCGACTAAAACTAGACAGACAATAAATTAAAACATTTTATATTGATTCATTCAAAAGAAATACATTTGATAATTAAATAAAAAAAAATGTCGTATGACAGGTAGGCCTCTTATCCTTCTGCCGTAGTGTTTGTAATCCGTTTATTGTTGTTGCTTTATATGATGAGTTGATGTATTGAAATGACGTATTATGTATGCGCACTATACACTGTTGGTATCACTATCTTGATGCACTAGGGATGTATTCGTTGTCTTGATGCGGTATGAAGTTGTATGGGAGGGCTATTATGATCACTGGTATGGCTGGTGTCGATCCCGGGTTGTTAGGACCCCACTCTGCTCACACGATTGGTCCCTCTTTAGACGAGTATCTCGTAGTCAATTTTGTTATCAGCATTAAATGGCATATGCTTGCTCATTTAATGCGTAAATTATGTTAAAGAATCGATTGTCTTTAATAGTTGACGGTTTTCAAAAATATTAAGAATTTTGGTTGTTGTCCGTGGACGCGTATTGTTTTACAATGACGATACAATTATGTACTGCACATAAACTGCTGTGACAGTAACACTTGGACTGGTTGCCGTTGGCATTAGACGTTGAAAAACTAATACAATTAATTTACACTGCACATAAAACAGATGTAACAGTGACACTTATACTGATTATCGTTGAAAACTACACGTTGAAAAACTGATACAATTACTTTACACTGCACATAAAACAGATGTAACAGTGACACTTGAACTGATTATCGCTGTTTTTTTATTTACTACAATTCAGAGCTTAAAATTAAAAAAGTCCGCCCCAACCGGGAATCGAACCACGGATCTCCCACATTCCAGGTGAACGTCTTAACCACGAGACCCATCAGGACGGGTACATTTTAATCTCTGAATTGTAGTTACGCTGATTATAACGCTTTAAAACTGATACAATTTACTTTATAGTCCCTACTCTCCTCTAGACTCTAACACACTTATAACCAGACCTTCCGTAAATACCGGTACGGTAACTACTCCGAGACAGTAGGACCTCTAAACGTTAATATCGCGACCACATGCTCAAGGTGGCACCCGTCAGAGAATAATCACGTCCACTCAAGGACCAACACAGCCACGCGACTCTCCACCCCGACTACTTGACTTGAGCAGCTCTCCGTTTTACCAAAATACCAGTCTGGTCCCTCATGAAACACAGTCATCGCCCCTCAGGTTCCATGGAACTGGCCAATTAAATATCGGTCCTACTCAACTTGAGATCCTCCATCCCATAAGGAAAATGCATGGACTTATGCTCTTTTGGTAGGTATCAAGTTAACTCGACCCTTATTATATGTTCAAAACTAGCTTCAACCTGCGTCGCATTGCAATACCACGAAGTGAGAATAAATCAGCAAAATAGGCCAGCACTGCGCTTGACTGAACTAATCTCCTGGACTGAACGTCTCCAAGCCAGCTTAGCTACGCGACAAGTATTATCTAAACTCAGACAACTGTCGGGAGGGCACATCTTGTCCTTTCACTCGTTTCTTTGAAATCAATTATCTATGGTGGACTACGTGTTTGGTCGGCTGTTTCCCTGGGCCCCGATTCATGTACATTTATCCCGGGTATAAGTGGTATAAGGACGGTATAATGCAGGACATTGGCAGGATAAGGCCTGGTTAGTCTGAGCAACTCTCATCCAATCAGAAATTTTCAATCCAACAACAAGTACAACAAATGTTTTTTCCACTGCATTCCACAGCCATGTAAATCAGCAGATTTGCAAAGAAACACTAAAAATTTGCACCATCTTTTGTTTTCCATTTTTATTTCTTGACAGAGGATTGCGTGAGATCATTAAAAGAAAAGAAAAGGCGTATTATTGCCGTAAATTTTGGAGTAGCCTAGGACTATACATACTATTGTTCATCTGCATAAGGCTTTTAGTAATCAAAACTAGTTATTTGTGCGGGTTGTGTGTCAAAACAAGGTCGTGCAGGCCTAGGGTTGCCTAGGAGAGGCCAAGGGCTTGTCAAACGTGTTATGTGAGTATTAATTTTACCTAGTCCTATAGCCTAATCGAACTTTAGGCCTACACTGTTGTATTATGAATAATTTTCTACATTTGGGCCTAGGCCCGAGACGGTTTCTGATTTTTTTTATGAGAGTAATGATAACTTTTCTCGTTTTACACATAGACGCAAAATTTAAAATGTCCGCCATCTGTTTACATATTTTCTTATCCCCGTGCGAGGCGGGATAAGTCTTCATGAATTGGATTCGGAGTTATGCCGCACTTATACCACCTAACTCTGCTTATACCGGGATAAAAATGTACATGAATCGGGGCCCCTGTGAAATAAGCTTCGATGAGACTTATAAAGCCTTGAACCTAGCCTTCGATGCATCTAGAAAAATCTCCAGTTGTGAAGATGTTCCTAACTAAATCAATATTAATTTGTATTAACATTGATTGCCAAATAAATTGAGTTTAATTACGTGGATTGAAATTAGATGGCAATGAGATATTTGATTACCAATTATAATTTAAAGTTGACTTGCAAATCTTATTATGCAAATCCAGGAAAAAATGAGTTGATATGCAAATTCTATATGAAAATATGTATCTTCAAAGGTTTGAAGTAGCCTACACACCTTGACCTTGACAAAAGAAAAAAAAAATAAAAAAAAACATTCCGGATTTTTTTCTCCAATGTAGTAGAAAGGAATCTTCGCTTCGCTCATCCAAAAATTGTAATCAATTATAATTAATTGGATGAGCGAAGCGAGACTTCAATTTCACTGACCCCCCAAAAAATTTGGCTTGGGTGTTTTTTTTTTTTGTATTTTTGTATTTTTGTCTTTTCGCTCTCTACCGGGCAAACGGCATATGCGATCTTAATGAAAATTTGACACGACCTTCGAATCTCTGAACTTAGATTTGCTACGTTTTTTTGGGGTACAAACTAAGAAATATTTTTTATGAATATCGTACTTTTACGATTTTTTTTGACTTTTTGTGCGATATTTTCGTGCTATTTGGGCCAATTCTGACCCAAACGGGTAGGGCCACAACTTTCATATTATACATGGACATTAAGGTTATGGTGATGTAGTACATTTTTGAAATAAAAAACATGAAAAAGTTAGCCAGAAATCTATAGAAATAAAGCTTTCAATATAAGTTTTTTGATTTTTTGTGCGATATTTTCGTGCCATTTGGGCCAATTCTGACCAAACGGGTGGGGCTACAAACGTTTCATATTATACATGGACATTAGGTTATAATGATGTAGTACCTTTTGAAACAAAAAGTTGAAAAAATTAGCCAGAATCCATAGAAATTAAGCTTTTAATATGAGTTTTTTTTACGGTAAATAATACCAATTGACAAGAAACAATAGAAACATGACAACAGTCACCTACAATGCGTAGGCAACAAAACAAAGCACTTGCAAAAGTAAAGATATCCCAAGCAAACTAAAAACTTTAAAAAGCTCATCCATCAACGCGGCGGGACTTTAGCGTTTTCCTAGTAATAATAAAACTATTGCGCACTATTTTCTTAGGCAGGGCACCAGAAATGCGTTATTCGCCGCAGCCGCGTAGGAAAATAATGTTTTATATTTTAGAGGGCTGTGGATAAGGCATTGTTGAGAACAGACGCCAATTTTTGTCTGTCTTGATTGGATTTCACACCTACAAAGTCGTGTTTGATTTTATCTGGACTAAATTACATTTAATTTTGTGAATCGGAAAGAAAATTAATCACAGTTAGTCTTGATAACGATCGATAAAGTTCTTCTCGAGTTTGGAGGGATGTTTGTAGGGCGAGCTGTTCTTTCAGATAAGTAGGAATCTTGGATGTGGTCATCAGTTTATTGTCTGGGCTGGTTGTTTTTTTCATCTGCCGACAATATTCAGCAAGCCAAACATCGATATTTTAAAAGTTATTAACTTTCCTCTTGTAGCTCATGGATTTCAAACGCTCAAATACCTATTTTTGTTCTATTCCTGTGGACGTGAGTACTTTTCAAGGTCACTCTCCCTGCGATCGAATGCTGGTTCTGTCCATCACATGCATGCAAGAATTTGGCCCGGAACATGGCTCTGTTAATCATAAATGCCTTGGAAGAGATAAAATCCATCTCGCAAACAAACAGCTAGTACAGAGGGGAGTATTCCCTGAAACTAGAGGCGACTGGCAGTAGTCTTCGAAACCAACCACCCCCCCCCCCCCCAAACCATGACGACCTCCGTAAGACTCAAAGACGATGACGACCGCGATGAGAGAACCTCCACTTTCCTCTCCCTACCCGTGGCTGGTTCTGACCAGCATGGGCCCTTCCTTCCCATATCCTCTAGGCTAGAGTGGAGCAATGTGACTTAACGTTTGACGCGCCCTTCTTCCAAATAAACACACAATACCAATTTAAATTAGAAAGCTTTGTATAAAACCCAGGTTTCTAGTTCATTAAAGGAATTGTCTTGGTTTTTATAACAGGCTTCTCAGAAGGTACCTTGATTCAATTTCAGGCAAAAAAAAAATAGGTCGCTTAAGTCATATAGTACTTGCATAACAACAGATTTGCTAAAGCTCTGCGGAGCGCGTGACCGCCGATGGTGACGTCACTTTACGGCCACCGCCAGGCTGCGTAGCATACAAGGTCCCCTGTATCTACTCCTAGCGGAGGTCTTACTTAGCCGAAGCCATCGGCCCTGTGCGCGGCAGCGAAGCCTAGCGGAAATCCAGTGGACCTTGCGTAGCATAGAGCTTGCTGCATATACATCCCGCGCGGATACGATCTGTTGGAGAACCATGGACAGTCCCAATGTGGAATGTTTTTGTGTTTTGAAAATTTCAATTGACACTTAAACTAAGAGCGTCCTTCATAATATATTTCACAATGAGGGGTTCATGGGATGAAAGATAGTAATCTGTATTATTTGTAGGTTGAGCTTGAGATATGCAGAGACTTGTATATAATATATATTTATTTGTATATATTCAACAGAACTTGGAATCTTAGTTTCTTTAAAATTAGTGAATAATTACATAAAATTTACAGACTGCACTCTAAGTAAAAGGTAACGCATTGACACTCACAACTCGCACAAAATGTAAAATAAATTTATTATCGCAAACGAAATAAACTCACAAATCACAACCCAAATCACAAAATCAAAGATGTTCTTATGTATATAAATTATTCAACACAACTTGGAGTCCTAGTTTCTATACAGTGAGTTCAATAAATTACAATACTTGGAAATAATTACGACTAGGAGTTAGCAGAACACAGACTTCACTCAAAGTAACGCATTGGTACTCAAACCTGGAACGAAATGTCAAATAAAATCACTATCGCAAATTGTATAAACACACTAATAAGTCTCAACCTAAATCACAAAATTACCGTCTGGGCCCGGGGTAGAATTGTCCCCCAGAGCATGGCTCTGCTAATCGTAAAAGGCGATTCAAGAGAAAAAAGTCCACCTCGCAAACATCAGCTAGAAAGAGGCGGAGTATCTTACTCCCCGAAACTAGAGGCGAGCTCTGGCAATCGTCGTCGGGGACCTTGTCCCCTTTCCCTTGACGACCCCCCGGCGACGATGACAATGACACAACGAACGATGACAAAGACGATGACGCCCCGCGACGTGAGAAACCCCCCTTCCTCCCCTTACCCGTGGCTGGTTTCTGACCAGCAGAGGGCCCCTCCTCCCCCCCCCCCCTTAGGCTAGAGTGGTTGCATTATGACCTAACGGTTGACGCGTCCTTAATCCAAATAAAAAATACAATGTTCTGCACTGGCTTAATCGGACGAACTTGCCTTTGCCAAATAAATCGCTACACTGAAGGGGGGTGACCGTCCCGACTAATGCTGAATAGCACGGTAGCAGGTAGCAGCAGCGAGGACGGTAGCCGTATACTGACGTCACAAACTATTTCGCGCGGGGTTGAAAGGAAGTCCCGTTAGAGCCACACTACCCTCAGACGAAATTTTTTACACATACCTTCTTTCCAAAAACACTCTAAACATTAATACAACAGATACTTTGCTTGAAACTAAGACAATGTCTTTAAGTAAGCACTTGAGTCTACGTCTAACTAGATATGGATCATATAAAAGCAGCGACCAACTTTCAACCTTTCTCATTCCATGTAATTTGTTAAACCATTTAACTGTCAAAACTTTAAGTATTTTCCATTTAAAGAATTAGTCTTTTGCTATGACTATAAATTTCAAAACTTTAATTTCTCTTTTAAACTACGAAAACAAAATAAATATAATACTAAACAATAAATTTGTATCCGGTTGAAGCTCCTAGTTTTCACGTCGTCCTAGTGTCCTATATACGTCTGTCTCGTGCTCGACACCCATCCTGGCAATACCGACTTCAAGTATAACCGGGTTTCTTCGGTCGTTGGTTAGAATGCATGCAAGGGATTGAGTCCTCTTAACGTGACCTCTGACATTCCCTCATTCCCCACAGTTTTCCTTCCAGGGAAAGGGATAGAACGGGAATTGGAATTTGGGGGAAATTTGGGAAATTTGGGAAATTTGGGAAATTTGGGGGGAGGGAGGAGGGCTTAGAACAGGCTACAAGTGAGATTTCTCTTTCCTGAAATTCACGCTACAAAGAAGACTCACTTACACTCACTACATCCACTCCGGGAAATATGAGTGTTTTTTCCCTGTTTATTTACCAAACACAATGAAACCGTAAGATAAAGATTAATTTAAAGAACCTGCAAGGAATCAATTAATGATAAATTAGACGTTCTTTTCAAATTTCTTATTGAAAGTTTTTTATTAAACAAAATTTCATTAACATCAAGAACATTATTTTTTTATTTTCAAATAAATATTTTCTTCTTTTTCCAATAAAGATCATCTTCATCATTATTATTTTCTTCTAAACTAAGAAAACAATATAATCATCAAACACACCATTTAAAATCATTTCATTACCTTACAAGATGACACGCGGCGCAATATGACCTAACCGGTTGGCGCGCTCTAGTTTCTCACGTCGTCATTGTCCTCTGTGAAGAAAATAGTCCGAGAATCTCCGCCTGCCCCTTGACGAAATTCACTACGACAACGACCACGTCGTGAGAACACCCATTCATCCCCCTTCCCGGGGCTGGGCTGACCAGCAAATTATAATGAAACAGATTTTTTAAAAAAAATATAATTATTACAAGCAGAAAAAAAAACTTCTGTGCCCGGGGTGAATTGGCCAGGAGACCAAGTCTTGAAACCACTCGTTTCGAGTCGTGAAGTGAGTCAAGTCACCTCGTCGAAGTCGCGAGCGACTTGGCAATATCGAATAAAAAACACACCATGCTTTTGGGAAACGACAAGCGAGTTGGAAATATTCCGAGTCGACGGCTTTTCGCGACTAAAAGCCCCGCCCCCACAGCTCATAGAGCGACCAATCACATAAAAATTTCGTTTTAAATAATCGATGTTGTGAAGATATCGATGCTTTAACCGATTGTGACGAACTTTCGATGCTATTATCGATTCTCATTTTCAATCAACTATAAAAAAACACATTAGGCGTACTAGGCAAGGCCTACATATTTATTTCACTTAGTTTTTGTTATTATCAAATAGCGTATAGGCAATCGTACCGCTATTTGATTTTTTTATTTTGTTTGTTTATTTGTGTAAGTTTTCTACGGCTAGGCCTAGCCTACCTATAATGCCAAAACACATTGCAAAAATTGAAAAAAAAAATAGAAATTCGCACTGAAAAGCTAAAAAAAATCTTTTCTGCCCAAAAATATTAAGAAAACAATAATTAATGGGATAAGTAAAAAACAGTAAAAACGGTTTCCCAGACGGGATTCGAACCGGCGGCCTCTCGCGTGCACACAGGCGGTCTAACCTTTTTAGCCGCGGCAACCACGGTCAATGGGCGGTCTAGAGCCATATTTATGCAGGTGCAGGGTAACTTGCGACGAGCGTTTAACATTTTCATGACAATTAGGACTTTTTTTAAATACTTTTAAAGCCTTCTCCCAATATTTCTAGAGTGTAATTTACGTCTCTATACATAAGATGTACCTTATAACTATTTATTTCGTCATTAAAAACTTTCGATGTGGCAGTCAGTCGCTTATTGGAATCATCCAACTCGCGAACAAATACCTCGTGGTTTGAACGTGAAACAATATTCGTTCCAAGTCACAGTGCGACTCGTGGTCTTGTCCCCAAAACAACCGATCTGGCGATTTTGATCGACTTGGAACGAAAACGCGACTCGGAACGATAGCGAGTGGTTTTCAAGACTTCGCCTCCAGAGCAGATCAAACTAATCGCAAAAGGCGATTCAAGAGAAAAGTCCACTTTTCAAACATCAGCTAGTAAGAGGGGAAAAAATAACTCCC
The DNA here is from genome assembly GCA_024449915.1 of Sweltsa coloradensis. Classification (NCBI taxonomy): domain Eukaryota; kingdom Metazoa; phylum Arthropoda; class Insecta; order Plecoptera; family Chloroperlidae; genus Sweltsa; species Sweltsa coloradensis. The sequence goes on along the minus strand of JAMZAV010008700.1, from coordinate 4,646 downwards.
GGGAAATAGCAAACATCAGCTAGTAAGAGGGAATATATTTCTCCCCGAAACTAGATGCGAGCTCTGGCAATCGTCGTCGGGGACCTTGTCCCCTTCTTTTGTCGACCTCATTGACAACGATGACAATGACACCACGAACGATGACAAAGACAATGACGACCGCGACACCCCCGGCTCACCCGTGGCTGGTTCTGACCAGCATGGGCCCCTCCTCTCCATATCCCAAAGGCTAGAGTGGTGCATAATGACCTAATGGTTGACGCGTTCTTAATCAAATAAACACAAATACACACAGAAGTAACTCATTTCTTAAACTCAAAATATCACATGCCGGCGCAATATAACCTAATGGGGTTGATTACTGTCAAAATATTACTAATGAAGTATTTATTACAAGAACAATAGTCCAAATAATAAGAATAAAATAAATTATGATAAGCCTACATAAAACAATTTCGCACTATTTCCTTGTGAGGCGAACCTCAAACGCGTTATTTGGCACAGCCTAGTAGGAACAAAATGTTCAGTATATTAACAGGCGTGGATAAATGCATTGTTGCTGAAAACAACACCCAAACGCCATCTTTACCCCGTCTGGGCCCGGGTAGAATTGGCCCAGAGCATGGCTCTGCAATCGTAAAAGGCGTTTCAAGAAAAAAGTCCACCTCGCAAACATCAGCTAGAAAGAGGGGAGTATCTTACTCCCCGAAATAGAGGCAAAGCTCTGGCAATCGTCGCCGGGGACCTTTTTCCCCTTCCCTTGACGCCCCCCCGGGCGACGATGACAATGACACACAACGAACGATGACAAAGACGATGACGACCGCGATGTGAGAAACCCCCCTTCCTCCCCTTACCCGTGGCTGGTTCTGACCAGCATGGGCCCTCCTCCACCCCCCCCCCTTAGGCTAGAGTGGTGCATTATGACCTAACGGTTGATGGGTCCTTAATCCAAATTAAACCAAAAATAAACGCCATCTTTGCCTGTCTTGGTCGCATTTCACACTTTCCAAGTCAGGTTCAAATTCTCTGGACTAGATTACATTTTCTGTCGTGTTTTTTACATTACAAACGGTGTAAATATTTTTTGGTTTATTTCCCAAAAGCAAGGGACTGTCTGATGAGTCAGTTGGGGGGGGGGGAGGGGGGGGGGATAATGCCCACCTTGAACGCTACTCATGCAGTGTCGGGGGTTGTTTGCCTCTATTCAATAGACGGCTGTGATGAAGAACATGTTTTTTATGTACGACGCGCTACGATAAAAGACGATAATTAAAAACACCGAGAAGAAGAAACAACAATTTTGAAGCAGTGCATAGATTTGTATCTTGTAAGCAGAAAAGCAGATTCATTATCTTATACCGAAACTTAAGCTAGATTACCCGTAGGGATGATTTTAATTTCTATTATTTTTATTTTTTTATTATTATATATTATATTCTTATAATATATTATATGTTCCGATATCCAAATCGAGAATTTATGCTTAGAAGTTAGTTTAGAAACAAAAATATTCGTGTGAAAATGTCAATTTGTAGCAAAATATATGATAATGCTACTAACTTTCATTTCTCATTCGAAGTTATATTTGTTCAGTCAAATTTTTCTCAAAAAGCAACTCATTCCAGTTGTGATTTTTAATTTAAAAAAGTTTTCTTTTGCTTTCGCATAAAATCAAACGCACAACAATGCATTTTATTAACACATTCACGGCGGCGCATGTAACCTGTCGGTTGAAGCCCCTAGTCTTTCCGTCTATTAGATGAGAAAACTTCTTGATCTTAGAAGCTAGACATGTCAGAGTCCATTCGCAAACAGTTTTGAAATATAAACAAATTGCGTAGTGTGATGCCCTCACTTGAAAATTAAAATTTGTTCCCCCTAGTCTCGACTCTCACGTAGAGAAGAGGTGGTAGTGTCTAGAATTCGAATAGGCCACACACGTCTAGCTCACAAATATCTCTTAACAACAGAAAAGGCTATTCCCATATGTGACACATGTGATGTACCTTTAACCGTTCATCATATTCTTGCAGAATACACCAAATAACACGCAATTTGATCTCTCCTAATCATAATATGAAGAATTCTATCATATGATAACGGCGATAAACAATCTAAATTTCTCATCCATAGTAATCTATTTAACAAAATTTAATTCAACATCATACACATTTCTTTCTTTTCTTTCTTTTCATTCACAAACCATAACTTTTATTTTGCTATTACTTTCATCATCATCAATTATTTTGTTATTTATACACTTAGAAAACAATCTTATCATGAAACACACCTGTATTAACTCATCTCATCAACTTTTTTATCACAGGCGGCGCAATATGACCTAATTGATTGAATTGTCCTAGTTCCACACGTCGTCGTGAATCCTCTGCTCATTTGTAAATATACGAAAAACAACCACTTTTGTGCAGGCATTTTCCAAGATGGCGGCCAACGCTTGATCCCGATTTTTGGGACTTTTTCTACTTTGTTTAAGGACACGTAGGTATGTGCGAAAATTCAGCTTGTCCGGAATTTTTGTTCTAAATCGTCTGAAATGGTCCTTAATTTCTTGTCTTATGGCGCATTATGATCTTACGGTTGACGCGGTTTATAATCCATATAAACCTACCCCAAAAAATCATTTTATGTACTTAGAGAACAATTAAAATATTATAACTAAACTGCATCACTGGCGAACTGCTTCATCGCTGCAATTCCAACACAACGATGACAAAGACGAAGACGACCGCGACGTAAAAAAAAGACTTTTTCTTCCCTTTCATGTGGCTGGTTCTGACCAGCATGGCCCCTCCTTCCATATCCCCTAGTCCTAGAGTGACACATTGTGAGCTAACTGTTTGAAGCGTCCTTAATCCAAATAACTAAACTATATGTGTTTATATAATGTCATATTTTCAAATATGGTTGTGCATTAATTGTGATGGTGGTGTCGGTTCGGGTATTCTACATTACAAACGGTGTAAATCTTGTTTGGTTTATTTGTACAACAGCGGACTCGCGCGGGGTGGGGGGTCAGATGCGGTTGGGGGAGTAGTGCACCTTGGTGCGCTACCTTGTGCAGTGTCTGGGTTGTTTGTATTTGTTCAATAATATATTTATTGGTCCTTAATTGATCATTAACAATGATATTGGACAAGTCAACAGTAACACACAAGGAGAAAGCAATATAATACAACACAAAGATTTAAGATGTCAGGTGTTCATTGACGAATAAAACGGATTGTTAGTTAAAAACCTCTTCAGTTTCAGTCTTAAAGTTTATCCACATTGTTCATCTTTAAGTATTTGGGCAGCTTATTATATAATTTAGCGCCAGAGATATCAGGTCGCATACAAAATAGGTTTTAGGTGATGCTCTCCAATTTTAAAATTGTCTCTGTTCCTAGTAAAATGGTCATGGCAATCACGTTTGTCGTGTTAGCTTGTCATTATTAAAACATATAAAATTGCAAATTGTAAATGTAAAGGCAGGGCAAAGTTTAAAATTTCTAGGTCTTTAAATAACTCCCTGCAGTGGGCATAACTTTTGGCATTGGACTTATACCGTACAAGCCCTTTTTTGTAGTCTAAAAGTCTAATGGTATGGGTGACAACCCCCAGCAGACAATCCCATACTGTAGTCTGGACTGGATATGTGCAAAGTAAACTAATTTGACAACACGTAGACTGCATACATCCATTCAGTCCTTTTAATAAGGTAACATCCACCTGCAAGTTTTTTACTTGCATAATTAATGTGTATGCCCCAGTCCAGCACATTGTCAACAAAAACGCCAAGACAATTAGTCACATCAACTTCAACAATAGAATGAGATTTAAGATACACAAGAGGCTTCTGTCAATATTTTTTTTTTGTTTTAAACTGCATCAACAATATTTATCAGCATCAATAAAAAGTTCATTATCATCACACCATACAACCATTTGATAAGCAGCCGCCTGCTTTCAGAATACAACGACTCAAGATCAAGAATACTAATTAAGTCATTCGAATCACCTGCATATAGAGTAACTTTACCCATATTTACCGAATCTGTCAAGTCGTTTATGAAAACGATAAAAACAAAGGTGATAGCACCGAGCCTTGCGGTACGCCTAAACTTAACTTCACTTCTTTTGAATAAGTCGTTTCTTTTTTACCAGCTATACAAACAATTTGGCTACGATCTTCTCTCTTCTTCTCGAAATGAGGTTTCCCCGCAATTCCCAGGAGCATTTCATGATTGACACTGTCGAATGCTTTAGAATAGTCATAAAATAAACCTATCACGTGTTTGCGTTTGTCAATAGCCTCAATTACATGAGAGAAAATATCACACAGTGCGGTCGTAGTGGACTTCCCTTCACAAAGATAGATGGCTGCTTTGAAGAACATGTTTTGTTATGTACGACGCGCTACGATGAAGACTATAGTTAAAAACACCGAGAAGAAGATAAAAAAAAAAAATATTCTTTTTTTAAAAAAATACAATAAACCATTTACAATGCCAGGGGCACCGATTATGTGGGGTGCTCAGGGGCTGAAGCACCCTCAGATTGTTTTGGAGGGGTGGCTGCGCACCCCTCCAAAAATCCTGACCAAAATATAAGTTAGGCCTATAACTAGCCCTAGTTTTAAATTT
>JAMZAV010008699.1:0-27982 GCA_024449915.1 Sweltsa coloradensis | reverse complement strand
AAATTTTTTAAATTATTTAACATTAATTTTGTTTTAATAAACTTCGAATTATGTAGTACGAATTCATTTACGTACTGTTCCCCACTAGAACATTTCGGTCACAGATGTGTAAATTAAGTACAAAAGTCAAATGAAAAACTTTTTACCGTTAATTTTATAGGTACATAATTGATTTATTTTATGGAGAAAAAACAAACAATTCATAAAGGAAAGGTAAAATCTTGTCGTAATGATATTTATCGTTTACAAAATCGATAGAAATGATTCCTACTACATTATAGGACAATAGGAGGAAGTGTCTGTTTTATAGTCATTGATCCTTCTAGAGATTTTGATTTTAATTCGAAACTCTAAACGACGCTACTAATTATGACTTTTTCAGTATCTACAATCTTGTTTTTCTATGTACGTATTTATATATTGTCTTTCTATCCCACTTTATAAGAAGAACCAACAAGGGTGTGTTTCGAAAGCATCTCAATGTTTAATATTTTATATTATGTATTATATGTATTCAAGTTTAAGAAATATATAAAATATATTGAAAATTTCGTATTTCAATTCTACCAACTCATAGCAGAAATTTCCAGTGGGTGGCGTAATTAAATTCTTGTTTAAGATGACTTGAATATTCCTTTAGTCACATAATTGTCACCCCATTATCAGTTGAAAACAGAATAATTCTAGGGACAGCCAACCGTAAAGCTACGAAATTAGTGAAAATTTTTTCCCATCCAGTTTCACAAAGTTCCACCGACGAACGCGACCCAATTTGCATAAATATATTAAACAGATGCTGTCCTCGTTTTTAACCAGTGCGTTCCCAGATGGGATTCATAAAGACTGTTACGCACAACAGGCACATCGTCCTGGTCCGACGTTATTCTGTTACACGAGAGATGGGGTGATTGAGTTGCCAAACTTTATTTGTGGCTCCAATTTATAAAAAAAAAACTTTTTGAACACGGAATGTTTTAATATTGTTATTTTATTTTGTTTGTTGGAAATTGTTTGTCTTTTGTATTTTATCGTATGGAACGTAAGTGGAAATTTAAAATTGTTAGACAAAAACACACTTTACCAGGACTCGATAACCAACTGTCTCAGTCTTAAAATTTGTGTTGCTTTTATTATTTTTCGAAAATTTTCGTTCATATCTGGATATTTTGAAAAGGTTAAAGATTTGATTCCTGATTTCTTATTAATGAATCAATTAACATGATTTATGGATAATAAATCGTTATTTACTTATCGATAAATAACTACATTTGGGAGCCTCGCGCACTTAAAACCGGTGAACATATTCACTATAATTGTAATGACAAGAATTGCTGCATGGTTTGTACTCTACAATTGGTTATAAAAAAACAAATAATTGGACATTTTCAGCACTGTTAAAGTATATTTATTACAAACTTAATATTTCCAGAACTTTTCAGTTACATTTATCAAACTTTGACATTTACCAAACACACACACAACAAAAACTCACTCGTCTAACAACGACTTTGGCATTTTCCAGTATTTAAAACAATACATTAATGGTCTCATGATGACTCTTGAATGAAATACTCTTCCAGATAGATAAAAAATGAACAAGTGTGTGAAATTGGCAACAATCGTGCTGAGGTTTAGCACAAAACACTGAATTCAGAATCTTGTTAACTTGAATCCATTTCAAAATATTGGGACGGGACATTTCTGTTTTTGAGAGCTCATGCAGTGGTGCCTCACTTCATCTAGGACTTCCTTCTTGAACTTATGTTACCTGTTTCAACAATACACCACATAACGCTATAAAGGTTTTGGCCGAAAACCTGTGACTAACAGTTTGAGGAAAGCTCGATTAAATCCTTCCTTTCATGTCCGTCCGTCTGTGCGCCTGTCGCGCCGCACGATGAAAACCGAACATTACCTGCGATTGGTGTAGCCTACGTTTGTTTAGTTTACATTGACCTTCAACAAAGATAATAGAGAATTTCGTAAAAGGTGATGGTGAAAATCTGTTAACCCGGCACCTCCACCAAAAGTTGATTTTTGTATGAGTTTTCCTGTGCACCTTTCTTCGTGAATCCAGTGGCGTAACCAAGCAAAAATGTGAAAGTGCACTTTAATGTTATAATGGAGAATAAAGAATTACTGTTTTATCGCAATACTAAAGGCAAATTACCATCTGACCAAAAGAGGATTTTAGTAGATACAAAGTTGGTTATTGTGATGCTTTAAAACGCACAGATTTGCACCAAAATGATCTTGAAATAGAAAACTTTTAGATTAAAAAATGGTTTTTCGTATTTCAAAGGTTGTTATTATGATGCTTCAAAACGCACAAATTTTCACCAAAATGACATTGAAAAAGAATTCTTTTGGTTTAAAAATAGGATTTTAGTCGATAAAAAGTTGGTCATTGTGATGCTTAAAAACACAGATTTTCACCAAAATGACCTTGTAAGGGAAAAAAAATTCCGTGGAGCATGTCCTCCGGACCCCTTACTTAGCCTTCAGTACATCTATGAATTAATTGATTGAACCCCCCCCCCCCTCTTTATGAATTTCTGGATAAGCCACTGCGTCAATCTGTTAGTGGTTTCGCTTCCTATATTGGTTATTCCCGTACCAGAGCTTATAATTATTGTAACTAATAGATTTTCAAATAAACGCTTCATTAAATTAGTCTGGACCCGTTCGGACTCCGTTCCTCAATTCAGAAGTTAAAAAGTTACCTTCTCGGTGATCTAGTTGGCTGAAGCGCATACCTGGAATGTGGGGGACCCGGGTTCGAACCCCGGTCGGGATGGATTTTGTAATTTCTGAATTGTATTAAGTATTATTTATTTATTTCCACCAACAACAAAGTTACCACCATAAGTGCGATATAGGCTTTTATATAAAATTAATTAAATACTAAAGCACAAAAATAAAAATGATATCAAAAAGTCAAACAACATCTAAACAGGTCTGCTCAGGTTCACAAAAGAAAATTATACTAAACGAAATGCAAATAGGCAACTATGTTGACTACAATGTTATACAACGTCAAGAAATTTCGAAGAAAAACTTTTTAAAACATTGAAAATTTAGGTGATTTATGACAAGATCTGGTTGGATGACAACGAATTGGTTATGTGTATGTTGGATCCGGTTAATTGGCGACTAATATAAATAATCGTCAAGAATTGTATTGATTAAATATCCCTTTCTATCATTAAATGCACTTCATGAACGGCATTCCTTTATCCATTGGAAATTCAGAACACGGATCATTGTGTAGGTAAAAAACATTTACTTTATAAATAAAACTCAAACATTCCGAACCAAACAGTCCATCAATTATTCAATTTCAGTTCACGCAGCAGTATTGTTTTATGGAAAGTGGAATCGTGAAATTGGAAATTGGAAAAACCAATTATTCTGAAGGTTAGTTTAAAAAGCATTGGTTTTAAAACACAAAATATCTGGGTTGTCGTGAATTTCATCCATTATTGGTGCTGACTAGTGTGGGTGGCACATCACCTGAAACCTTCTTGAATTGTTGTTAGTATTAAAGAAAAACAGTGAGTTAAAATTTAAATACAATTCTTTTGTGCTATTTTTGTTTGTTTTGGAATATTCATAGCTTAACATTGAACTTTGATCTTGAATTATTTATTTATTTATAACGTCTATCCTATCAGTTGTAAACACAGATTTACGTAGGAGACAGCTAATACAATTTCAGTGCATCTTTGCGCACCAAATAATGAAATGTAATAATTATCAAGTTTGAAATAATAATATTACAAAGACAATGTATAATAATGCAACACATTTTTGATAACGTGTTTAATTATATAAAAGTAGGAATTGGAATTTTTTAATTTTTAATTGAATCAAATATAAATGAGGGAAAAAAAAGCGAAATGAAAATATACACATAAAAGCAAAACCGAAAATAAAAAACTTAAACGAAATATGAGAAACGAGGCCATCGGTAGTAGTCTAGCATGCTAAATGCAGTGGTGTCCATCAATATGTCTGCATTCAATCTGGCTACGGATGCTTTGATGTAACGCTATCACCTTGTGTAATCCTTCCTTTAGGTTGACATTGACATGTCATCCGACTTCGTGTGGAAATCCAGGAAATTGACATTTTGTAACCACAGAGAATTCTTGAGGGGATGAATTATTGTGGACGATATTCGGGGACGTGGGATGCCCCATTGTCAGACGCCGAAGTGTAGGTGGTCAGGGAGATGGCCCGATTAGTGACAGGAAACCCTCACAGTCAATGTGAAGTAGGGGCTACCAAGGAAATGTGGATTCCTTTCACAGCTATTCTCAAAAGACGCCGATAGGATCTGCGCTTGAGCGTCGGATGAAGTGGGTCATTTAAAAGGATCTTGATGGCTATTCTTCGGTGACAGTTTATTGAGTTCAATATGTCAAATCACAACAATACTGAGACATGACAATGTCGATAGTATGAGATTTTGTGGTGTCGAGAAAGCGAAAAGGTAGAAAATGTGTAACAAACTTTTTATTAAATTAGAAAGCGCTGCTTCTCTATCTGCTCTCCGTCCGTCCGTCTTGCGTGTGTCGCGTCTCGCAATATAAACCGAACATGACCTCCGATTGACATGCATTTTTTGTGACGTTGCCCTCCAACGAGGAGAATGTTGCTGAATTATTTGTAATATTAAAAAAAACTATACATACATGTAATGTGAATTTTTTTGTATGTGTATTTTATTTATTTATGATTAAATAACAACATTTAAAATCTGTTAGGCCTACATGGTAAGAAAAACGAAGTGTGACCGAGAGCACTTCCCAGAGGTACATCGTGCCATTAGGCATGTTTGTATTTGTAATAAACCAGTCCTGATACTAGAGTCAGTTTAGAAGCTAACTTCGAACGACCTTGAAAATGGTCATGTGATTAACTCAGTACAACCAACGTAGAAAAACTCTAAATTTTATCATGCAATTACCGCCTGATTTTGAAGCTCTGGAAGTTCTTTTACAGCTGAATTATTGGATGAGCGAAGCGAAGACTTCCCCCCAAAGACTTCCCCCCAAAAATAGCTTTTTTTTCTATTTGTTCGCTCTTTCTATTGTAAAATGACGATCTATGCGACGACGATAGGAACATAATTTGACGTACTTAATATCCAAGATCCAGTCATACTCGCTCGCTCTTATTTTATCTCCTGGAAGTACGCGGGGAAGAGAAGGGGAAGGGGAAACTTGACATGGGAATGACAGGATTAAGTATACTTAGACATTCCAAGTGAGTCAAGTCGTATCACGTATACCGTTCTCATGACTTAACAATTATAATTTTCTTACTACTGCATCGCCTGAATAACTTGTTGCTTATTTGAGACATCAACAGCTGTCGACACTGTTGTCAAATGCTTCAATGTGATATGGCGAATGAGGAATTTTCTACACCCTGTCCTTTGCAATTAACATTCACTAATGATATTAGCAATACGTCTCACTCCACCTCCACCAAAAAACCACCACCTCAAAACAACCACCAAAAAGAGGGTTCTGCATTTTGCTTTAGCTATAAAAGTAGACTTCTCCCCCCCCCCCCCCCTCCAAAAAAAAAAAAAAAATGAAGGTCAAATATAGAAAATTAATTCGTTATTTAGTTTGTTTATTAATTTACTTTTCTGCATAATTTCGTTGGTATTTCGCAAATATAATGTGACCGTTACACCCTTAGTTTTCGGGTCTATCCCCTTTTGTTATCTGTTGTGTGTTGTGATGGATTTTGATTAGAATGAAAATTTTTCCCCCAGAGAGATAATTATTGTGGCTTTTTTTTTTAAATTTAAATTATGTATGTTTAGCGTTTTTAAATTGACTAAGTTTACATTTGCTTTTTAAAATAGTGTGCCTGAATGTGATAAAATCAGTTTACTAAACCATAATCAAAGTATTATTGTCGGTTCTGTTATACTATCCTCTTATATCCAGTATTTGCTAGATCCTACAATCTACACTCAATTGTGTCGTAATAAAACCTAATACACACTCGACGATCCGACACATTCTGTTGAATGTGGGGGGGGGGAGGGGGGGGGGTCGCCCCCGATGTGTTTAGCCTGCCAAGCTCGGCACTTTATCTTTCGTTTCCCTTCTCTCTCCCTCTTACTTACAATCTAATCTCTCTCTCTTCTCTCACACTATCTTCCTACTACATCACCACTGTCCATTCTTCTCAACAACTCTCATTCACATTGCGATTTACTCGAGTCTATCTCCGGGCGCGCAATATTTCTTTCTTACTCTCTTCTAGCACGTTCTCTGAAATGCCTCGTAAACTAAATGAAACTAAATAGTAATGAACCAGAATTTTATGGGGTAAATATCAAATTTTCCCTTTTTTTTCGATTTTATGGGGGTAATTTCATTTGCGATATCGGTATCAAATTCTAGTAAATGACGGTTCAATTTCAGCCACCAAAACCTTGAATATACATTGTCCAAGTTGTTATTAAAAGACGAATGCTGTGTATAAATATTTTTTCTATTATTTAAATTTAAATGTTATTGATTGAATGAGCGAAGCGAAGACTTCAATTTAACTGACCCCACAAAAATTTTGCTCGTTTTTCCCCTGTCTGTTTGTTCGCGCTCTACCGATCGAACGGCATATGCGACCTTGATGAAAATTGGAGGGCACCTTCGAAATTTCTGAACTAAGACCTGCCACGTTTTTGGGTACAATCGAAGAAATATTTTTCATAAATTTAGTACTTTTACGTTTTTTCCGATTTTTAAAAGCGATATTTTTTATGACATTTGGGCCGATCCTGACCAAACGCGTGGGGCCCAACGTTAATATTTTACATAGACATTAAGGTTATGGTGATGTAGTACCTTTTGAAAGAAAAAGTTGAAAAAGTTAGCCAGAATACATAGAAATCAAGAATTTTATATAAGATTTTGAGATGTATAATAATTAACAAGTTACTATAGAAACTTGACAACAATCACCTACAATGCGTACAAAAAACAAGTCTTCGGGCCTCCAGATATTTTACATTCTATTAATTGGTATTACATTAGTACAGTACTACATTATAAAAATTCTTTTAATTTAACAAAAATGATTTTGCAATGGAACTTGAAGACGTAAAGAGATCCCACGCATACTAAAAACTTTAAAAAAGCTCATCCATCAACGCGACTAAAAAAGCGTTCGCGAAGCGACCTAGAAAAATAACCCGTATGCTCTGCTAAGTTTAAAACGGTTTGATGACTTCGGACCAACTTTTTTTACAGTGTTAAATGCCCATTTAAAAAATTCGCTTGATCGTCAAATCCATCTTATTTTACATATTATCTGGATCACTTTTCAACCCTTAATCCCCACACAAAACATTTGAATCTTTGGGACGATGTTAACAAGGGATGAGCGCATGTCGCTATCAAAGCACATTTTACCATTTCAAATATTTTTCCCCTTCGCAAGCTTGCGAAATGACTAAAAATTATCATCTGTTTGGTGGAATATTTACGGTCAGATAATAACAAAAATGAGAATTTTTTGGAAAATGGCTCTCATAGCGACAATCACACATTCTTAACAGTTTGGTGCAGACCACAACCCGATAAATGATAGAGCTTCCAATTGGTCCATACTAATAGTGGAGAAAAGATTACTAACTATAGTGCAAAATGTGATACCAGCATAAAAATTTGCAATTATGTAGAATTTGTAATGAGAAATTTGAAAATAACTGGCTCCACGATGGGGTCTTACTATTTAACTAATAATTAATTAATTAATATTAATTGGTTAATTATGTGACACGAGTTCAAAGTGGCAATAAATTAGTCATGTTTTGGTATTAATTAAGAGAATTTTTCACCTTTAAAAAGAAAAAAAATACATTAAAAAATATATTGAAATATACATAAGATAGTTAAAAATGTTGATTTTTCTGATTTTTTAGTTTTTGAACCAAAAGATCAACTTTAAAAGTAAAATTTCTCCTAACCAATGATATCACAGTGTTCACAAACGAGCTGGTAAGTCTAATTATTATATCATTTTTCCATTTTCAATAACAGTAATTACAATATATTTAACACAAATAACAATATGGCGTAAATATGTCTAACTATGGTATAAAATATGATACCAAACTTAAAAATTTAGCAATCTTAAAGCTTTTGTAATGAGAAATTCGAAAATAACTGGCTCCAAGCTAAATGTTAAGTATTTAACTATTAATTGATTAATTAACATTAATTAGTTAATTTAGTCCTAAATTTTCAAAGTGAAGACAAATTTGTAGTGTCTGGTATCAATTGAAAGAATTTTTTACCAATTAAAAAAAAATACATTGAAAATATATATTGAAATATATACATGTTATAGTTAAATATGTTGATTTTGTGATTTTTTAGTTTTTGAACCAAAAGATCAACTTTAAAGTAAAATTTCTTCTAACCAATGATATCACAGTGTTCACAAAAGAAACTGGTTACTATAATTATTGTTTCATTTTCAATTTTCAATAATAGTAATTACAATATATTTTACACAAATTAACAATTTTTCTTAAATTGAAAAGTTACAGAAACATGTTGTGTGACGTAGCAAAATGCATCATTTGACTTGTTTATATCAATCTTAAAGATTTTGTAATAAGAATTTCGAAAATCACTGGCTCCAGGCTGAGTTTTGAGTATTAAGCGTCAACATTCGCTATTATATAGTGGTATCTAGCACTATATCATCACGCGGGGGATTGTTGCATGTGCCAAACGAATACTTCAATTTCGCTTCACCCAAAGAAAAATAGCTCCGGTGCTTGTTGGTTGTTGGTGCATGTTGGTGACAAATACTTTCATTTGATACCAAAATTACAAATTTATCTTCACTTTAATATTTTTTGACACCAATTAAGTATTAATTTAATTAATCAATTCATAGTTAAATACTCAAAACTCAGCCTGGAGCCAGTGATTTTCGAAATTCTTATTACAAAATCATTAAGATTGATATCAACAAGTCAAATGATGCATTTTGCTACGTCACACAACAATAACGTGTTTATGTAACTTTTTAATTAAGAAAATTCGTTAATTCGTGTAAAATCTATTGTAAATACAATAATTGAAAATTGATCTCTTATTAATTATAGTTACTAGCTCTTTTGTTAACACTGTGTTATCATTGGTTAGAAGAAATTTTACTTTAAAGTTGATCTTTTGGTTCAAAAACTAAAAATCACAAAATCAACATATTTAACTATAACATAAATATATATTTCAATATATTTTTTTATTGTATTTTTTTCTTAATGTTGGTGACAATTGCTTTCATTTTGATAACAAAAATGACAAATTTACCTTCACTTTAATATTTTTGGACACAATTAAGTAATTTATTTGATTAATCAATTCATAGTAAAATACTCAAACTCAGCCTGGAGCCAGTGATTTTCGAAAATCTTATTACAAAAAATTTAAGATTGATATTAACAAGTCAAATGATGCATTTTGCTACGTCACACAACATATTTCTGTAACTTTTCAATTTAGAAAATTGTTAATTTGTGTAAAATATTGTATTACTATTATTGAAAATTGAAAAAAGGAAACAATAATTATAGTAACCAGTTCTTTTGTGAACACTGTGATATCATTGGTTAAAGAAATTTTACTTCAAAGTTGATCTTTTGGTTCAAAAACTAAAAAATCACAAAATCAACATATTTAACTATAACATGTATATATTTCAATATATATTTTCAATGTATTTTTTTTTCTTAAAGTTGGTAAAAATTCTTTCAATTGATTTCAAACACTACAAATTTGTCTTCACTTTGAAAATTTAGGACTAAATTAACTAATTAATGTTAATTAATCAATTAATAGTTAAATACTTAACATTAGCTTGGAGCCAGTTATTTTCGAATTTCTCATTACAAAGCTTTAAGATTGCTAAATTTTTAAGTTGGTATCATATTTTATCCCATAGTTAGACATATTTACGCCATATTGTTATTTGTGTTAAATATATTGTAATTACTGTTATTGAAAATTGAAAAATGATATATTAATTAAGTTACCAGCTCTTTTGTGAACACTGTGATATCATTGGTTAGGAGAAATTTTACTTTAACGTTGATCTTTTGGTTCAAAAACTAAAAAATCATAAAAATCTAACATTTTTAACTATAACTTATGTATATTTCATTATATTTTTTCAATGTATTTTTTTTTTTTTTTAAAGGTGGAAAAATTCTCTTAATTAATACCAAACATGACTAATTTATTGCCACTTTGAAACTCGTGTCACATAATTAACCAATTAATATTAATTAATTAATTATTAGTTAAATAGTAAGACCCCATCGTGGAGCCAGTTATTTTCAAATTTCTCATTACAAAATCTACATAATTGCAAATTTTTATGCTGGTATCACATTTTGCACTTTAGTTGTGTTTTAGAAGACACCTTGATCCCACTATAAACCTCTGTGTTCTGAGTAAAAATCTGGTTTTCTCTAGCTTAGCCAACAGCCATAAGTTATAAGCCTTTATTAAACTTACTTTCAAATATTAGACGCTTCCCGGCACCTCCACCAAATATCTACTTTCTGATTTTCCTATAGCCGTTATTATAGATCCTTAAAAATTACAAATCTAGCAAAGAAAATAATAATTTAGCTATTTCTTTTCATTATTTTACATTTAAAATAAAATGGACGATATTGCCCCGCTGACATTTACATTTAAAGTCTCTAATTAATCAAAACTCACAATTCATTTCATAATGCTCAAATAACTTCTAGGTTAGCGTTATCCTTCCGGACCTTCCAAAGTACATCTATAAACTTTGAGAACTTTAGTAAGAATTTATGTTTATATTTGTCTTAATACAGTCAAAACAAAAACAATATTTAAAGTCAATATGACCCCGCAGTTCTCTAACTAAACTACAGTCTGTTTGGCGCTTCCACGATTCATTCCAATTGTAATGTCTCATCTTGACTAGCTTCAGTAATATTGCAGACAATCTTAATTAAAACCAAAGTTAATTATACACAGACAACTACCAGAGACAAAGTTATTCTAATGTCGCATTCTCATTTGAATTGTTATCTGAAATTAAATTTGCGTTCCTAGCAATTTTATTTCAATTGAGTGTGATTGCATTTTCTTATCATTTAGGTGGTGCTTCTCAATTTTTTGTTGGGGGGTCAACATTAAAGAAGCAATCACATCAGCTCAATATTTTAACACTATTATTTAAACTTTCTATGTTATGAAAAATGCTCTATACGTGATGATTTTAATTCGCAGAAAGGAAGAAAATTAAAATTTAAAATATGCTTTTGACTTTTTAAATTAACTATTTTGTAGACATTCTTTAATCATGAACTTTTAACAATTTGATGTATTGTTGAATACCTTTTGTTAAACATGTGAATTGATGTCTGTTTAAACTGGCATACAAACAATATTTAAGCATCATTAAACACCACGGTGTACAATTTATATAATGAGATATCATACATTTAAACTCTGCTTCTATGAAGTAGTTCTATCAAGTAGGTAATTCACCATTTTTTTGTGATCCTTGTTGTTTTTTTTCTAGGAAAATTTTACATAGGATATTTTATTCTTATTTGGGAAAGTAATGTAGCAATAGATGTGAATATGATTGTGGGTCAATCAAATGGAATAATTAACCCAAAATTTACTGTTAAATTACCTACAAAAATAATTACGTTTAAGCCATTTTGTTGTTATACATATTATTCTTATTCTTTTTATTCTTCTATTTTAGCAAATACAAATATTAAATTCAATATTCTTAACAATCAATTTCCATTGTATCTAATGAGAAGAACTCAATACTCTTAACGAACTATTTTGTGAATGAGATACATTTTTTGGCTGTTCAGCGCAATTAATTCTTACCCAAGTAAAATCCTTCAAAAACTCATCTCCTTTTCACTTTATCAAAACGCAGCTTTAAATGAAGCCACAAACCGAAATCTCGCTCCTCGGCTAATTTTTCACGAATATTAGAGTTTTCATTCCTTATGTGAGAGAGGTTTTTAACTCGATGTTTCCCCAGGAGAGAAACTTTGAAAATGTTTCCGTTATTTCTAGCCCGAAATTGTTCACTAATTTGAGTCACGCTCTCTCATTTCGCGTTTTTTATGCAAATTATGCACGAGGGTCCGCGCGTTTTGTACGAGATTCGTTTGCTTTGAGAGGGAGATCGCCTTGTTAGGCAAACACACACTAGGGTGTAGCGGTATTACCCACACTCGCACATGTACTTACACGCACACGCACACTATGCGTTAGCGGTTTTTACCCACACTCGCACACGCACTTAAAACGCACACGCACACTATGCGTGTAGCGGTATATAGCACACTGGCACACGCACTTACACGCACACGCACACTATGCGTGTAGCGGTATTACCCACACTCGCACACGCACTTACACGCACACGCACACTATGCGTGCAGATGGTAAGCTCCTTTAGGAGGGAAAGCTTTCGGCAGATGGTTGAGAGGAAGAAGAATGATTGTTATATGTGTGATATATTTTTTATTTTTTAATTTTAATTTTATTTAGTTCAGGAATACCTGCCTAATCTATAATGTATAATTATTATTTATACTGCTTAAAGCTCACATCTCTTTCTTGATGACTATTCTAAAACAGATTTGTCACGATTATTTAAAAAATAATATATATTTTAAATAAATTAAATGTGTGCCTCGTATGTTGTTTTATTCTTATAGAAAATCGCTGACCTAAGTAATTGTATGTGTAATTTTTAATAATTATGCAATAATTTTCTCTGGATGTTTTTTAAAATAGTAATGACCAGTCACAGAATAAGTACAAATTGGACCATTTTCCATGTTAATTGAACCGAACGTAAACGGTGGTTTGAGAATCACGACGAAAGATGTAACAAATTGCACTAGCGAGCGTTTATAGTTAACGCGGGCATAATGTTTAGTGGCATTAAAAAGGTTTCATCCCTTCAACGTTCGATCCACCGCAACGTTTTTACAATTAAAGTTTCCCCAGTAAAGTAAAGTCCCGAGGAAAGCTGACACGAGCGCTCCACACGAACCTCAATGTGAACTAGATACGTAGGAACTTTATACATACGTTTCTTAATGTTTCAGCCGACTCCGAAACAGAATTCACGTTTTAGACGTACATCCTTCAAACGGACGCTTCAGTGGCGGACTTCGTTTTATGGGCCCGCCTGCGAAATTTCTATGGGGGCCCCTCTCACAGATACACACATACATTGGCTCAGTGTTGAATTCAGGCTTTTCATCCTGGGGAGGATGGCCTATATGATATCCCGGGGAATTATATAGGGACTAAGTAGGCCAACCGGGGGTAGGGGGGGTTGGGGGGCCTACCCCCCAATAATAAACGCCGCAGATGAAAATTTTGAAAATTAGGTTTTTTAGAGTGCGGTTTGGTGCGTTTTAGAAACTAGATGTAGGCTGAAGCAATACCAAAAAAAATGTAGTTTTTGAGAGTTGTTTTTGTTGTGGACGCTAAAAGTTTTAAAATACCCGCTAGATTTCATCTTCAAACCACTAGATTCACAAAACGATTATTTTAGCAACGAAAACAAATGTAAAAACATTTTCCAAACAGAATATAATACTGATTTTTTACTAAATTTTTTAACGAGGCCACCTAAACAAGTCTGGGCCCGCCCGCAGTTGCGGGCCCTGCGGGCGCCTATTTACGCCACTGGGACGCTTGGCTGTCTAGGTTTTCAAACCCCGCCATTTTTTATTGCACGTATAAATACATTTGAGAGGGAAGCTTCCTATGCGTCACTTTTCTATCCGTCCGTATGTCTGTCCGTCCTTCAGCCCATATGTCCGTCCGTTTCTCTGTGCGTGTGTCACGTCTCACGATAAAAACCGAACATGACGTCCAAAAGAACATTTTCATTCTTAACTGCGCATGCGCGCTCCGTTGCAAAGTTTTTGTGGGATTAAGGGCATTTACTTGCTAATGTCATAGCTTGGGATTGTGGGGGACTGCACTGATATTGTTGGAAACGAGGTTCTCCACACTCCCGAGTATTTGGCATCAAGCATGTAAATGCTCTTTCTCCCATAATGCTTTGCGCGCGCGATATAGAGGGTACTGGTGATTTTGAAAATCGACTATTGTCTGTTTTTCAACAACAATAATATAGAATGTTTTTGGTGACCCTTGGGTAATGGGCGTCGCCGGTATTCCCCCCCCCCCCCACCCCCCTAGAACTTTTAAATATATGTATGTACTTGTCACCTCCCTTTTTATGAAGGTGAAGGTTTATAAATGAATCAAATAAATAAATCCGTTTTTAGTCTACCCACTCATCACATAACTGATTTTCAGTGAGGGACAGTAAACCCAAGCGACTTTACTTTAAAATTTAAAGCGACCAAAACCAACACAGCGCGGTGCCGACGTTATCGACGAGCTTAAAAGGGAGAGATGGTTACTTTAAATAGGAAACACCAATCCACTTGTTGGACATGATTACACCCGCGAACGATCCGAGATTCAAAAAGGTTAATTCGACTCTAAATACGATTTTTAAACTGCCTTAGAATTTATTTATGCTTCGGAGACACCTAAAAAATCACGGTGTACACATTCCCATTCCAAAATTTGATGGAATTTTGATGTAATTCCATATCAAACAATGCCACTCAATTAATATACTATTCTCTCAGTATGACCTCGGAATCTGCTAATTTGAAGATTGCTTGGCGGAAAACACAGCCATCTAAATGTATCGTACCAGATGTTACCAAGCGGTGGGCAAACCTATGGTTTATAATTTCAAGCCAGATCTTAATTAATTTTACCGATGCGTGTAAATTTGATTTAACATGCTCTAATAATCAAACTGCATCTTAGTTACTAGGAAACGCTTAAGTCCCGCCGCGTTGATGGATGAGCTTTTTTGTAAGTTTTTAGTTTGCGTGGGACCACTTTTCCTTTGCAAGTGCTTTTTGAATGCATTGTAGGTGATTGTTGTCAAGTTTCTATTGTTATTATAAACCTAAAAAAACTCATATAAAAACCTTTATTCTATGGATTCTGGTTTAACTTTTTAAACTTTTTTCTTTCAAAAAGCAATATCACCATTACCTTATCGTCCATGTAAAATATAAAACTTTTGTAGCCCCCCCCGTTTTGGTCAGAATCGGCCCCGAATGCCCACGAAAATATCACACTAAAAAACAGAAAAAAATCGTAAAAGTACGATATTACGAGAAGTATTTCTTCGATTGTCCCAAAAACGTGGCAGGTCAAGTTCAGAGATTTCAAAGGTCCCCCTCCGATTTTCATCAAGATCGCAATGCCCTTTGCCCGGTAAAAGAGCGAACAAACAGACAAAAAATAACAAACAAAATACACCCCCAGCTAAATTTTTTGGGGGTCAGTGAAATTGAAGTAGGCTAGATCGCCAGTCATTGGTCTACTGGCGTGACAATTAGAAGCTTCTTGAAAAGGTCAACTTTGCATGTTAAAGTTTTATGGGACCAATTTGTAGCCCAAACATTTTTCAAGGTGGCTGTCAGGTTGACAGGTGAGTATATTAGCTATTACACCAAATGATTACTAAATTCCCTTATGTAATAACTTCTAATTGTTTTTGTTTGTGCATTCCCATGCTGCAACAAGGTAAAACCATATCAAAACTATCCAGAAAATTACTTAATCGCATCTAAAACATAATGTAAAAGATAAATTGAAACACCAAATCGCCATCTTGATAGGTTATATTGACGCTTTTAATTTGCTACGCTCGCGCATGTGCGGAAGTATTTTAGAGCCTCCCATAGATGTTAAATATCATTACATCGAACCGGGGCGACCCTCCACATCAGTCTCACTTTAACCGACTCGCTTTACCTCTATCGATTCCAACTTCCAACACGTCAACTAGACAGAAACGCAAAGGAGAAGTTGGCGGTACTACGCCGCCCACGCATCTAGCTATCCAGTGGCCCCCGGCGTCGCGACACCCGATCGACATAGCACATTCCGGGCATTACCGAGGAGATGCTGAGCATACCTTTGCACCCGAACACTGGACGCTCGGCAAACAGCTGTCTGGAACGGTAGTCGGGAGAGAGAAGAACCGCGCGGAGATGGAAGGAAAGAGCAATATTCTTTCCTCGAGATTTATTCAACGTTTTCTTTCATATCATTTGGAATAAACATTCAATAAAGAAGGGGGTATCAGAAAAGATCGTAGATCTCAACAGACTTTATCTACATAGGCCTACGGATTTTGTTCAGTTTATGCTCGATTATTGTAGGTTGCTCAAAAAAGTAACTGAGGGTCACTACGGGAATTCGCAAAATAACTAACTAGATATTCCTTAATTTAGTAATTTATTGATGTAAACAATATGAAATTTTGTTTTTATAATTTTAAATGCGTGTTATGCCATTCCGCGGTGGCTTATACGATTGAGGGCAGGTCCAAAGCGTGTGACATTACGGGGACGTGGGTTCGAATCCCGCATTTGGTATGGTTTTTTGTAATTGTCCTACACACTTTTATCACCCCTTACGTCTCGAATATCAATATGGCAATAATAGAGACGTTACGCAACAAAAATCATAAAATCACAATAGAATCTCTAGAAAAATATGTATGTTCACCGAAAAAACAATCCCTGATTTTCTTTCACCATTACTTGACGGTGGTGAAGCTAACGAAATAACCTGCATTTATTCTTATTAAAGATTGATTATGTGTCTCTCAGTTTCACAATCGTTTTTAATTTTTATTCACTATTTGACGGAGAATGTGAAAAAACAAACGTATTTAATTTGAAGGTTTATTTACAGTGACTCGTTAACGGGAAACGTTTTACTATGTGGCAGGTGACAGGATCGATTGTGAATTATTTTCGACGAAAATAAAATGTTATATAATTTAGTGAGGGGTTTCGTAGGGCGCTGAGTTTGAACTTAAAAATACTACAGACAAACATTATGATGATTATGATGATGTGAGAAGATAGAATACTCTTCAGCTACAGGTATAAATACAAAACAAAAAATAATCGTAATAATAATCGTCCAACGTGTACACTGTTGAAGAATCAGCATTTTTATAACTCAATTAACTCAATAGGATACACGTTAAATAAATAAATTCAAAATTGCCATACGTAACTAAACACTTATTGGATTAAATATTTCACATCAGAGTAATTTTGCCAGTTTAAAAACGCTGGTGGTAGGGGGGTGGTGGAGGGGGGGGGGTAGGGAATATATTTTTCTAATCAATTAATAGATTTTGTCTCTAGGTATCAAGCATATATTAATATATTCCTCTAGTAGGATTAAGTTGTTACAGTTTCAGAGTCAGTAAAAAATACAAATGAATAATATGATACCTATAACCGCCGAAAGTAACCTTTTCCGAGAAGTACATAGATGTACATTTTTTTAATTGTTAAATCTACTATTTCAGAAATATACATACATATTTGTGTACACTTCCATAACCTATCAAGAAGCAAATGATGTTTCTATCAGATTAATTATCCCATAATGTAGATCAAAATTAACCCACCCATGGCAATTACTAAAAACTGAACACAAGAAGCCGCAGACAGGAATGACGGGGAGTCAATGCGTGGCTAATCAACCCCCTTCCTAATAAACGCTTGTCTATTGTGATGCTGGGCATTGTACAGATCGCGGGCGGCCGACCTCGTGATGAATAGTTCCCCCACTTGCCGCCAGGGAGTTGTAGAGCACTGCGGTCGTGGGCCGGTTAACGCATAGAGATTAGCTAGGCGAACAAATTGTCTCTGGAGGAAAAAGAATAGGAAAAAAACGTTTCTATTATTTAACGGGGACGAGTATAAATCAAAAGGTTGTCTAAATTATTAGCAGTGTAGACGTTTATTCGTTTTGCATTAGAGCGAAGGCAATTCTTGTTTCCAGTGGGAGGAAAACTGAGGGAAATTATCGAAGTTGGGGAGGAAAGTTCATTTTCTCGAGTATCTTTGTTAATTATCAAACCCCCTTCCACGTCATCCTGGACTCATCACGGACGGCGTAGCGAGAATCTTGAACCATGTGGACGGTGTCATCTTTGTTCTCGAAAGACGTCGTGTCTTCGTTAACTAACATAATGAGACGTAATTTACGATATTGTCTGCAGAAAGGGGAGTTTTTGGGTTGCATTTTCTTGCGAAGAGGGTGTTTTTTCATGCTGAATAATTACTTTACAGGGTCGAAATAAAGTTTACGTATAACGATCTTTACGCGTATGAACTTCTAGATTGTTCAATTGATAGTATGAAGACCATAGATACTAGCTATCTCTTCTGTCCAAACAGTAAATACTCGAATAAAGGTGTTGAATTACATATAATACTGACATAGTAGTTAGTTTTTAACTTTAACTTAACTGAAAGATGTAAAATAGTGCTCCAAGCAATTAGAAGTGTTAAGTTTCTTGTCTGTATTTATCTTTTAAACACAACTATAATCGAATAACATAATGTGCGGTTTCAAAACCATTGCGGTGATTTTATTATTATACTTGTGTGATAAAAAAGGCTAAAAATCAGAAATTACGTTTCGCTATTTTTCTACAATGAAAAACTGATTAGCGAATACCAATTACTATTATTAGTTTTGATTTAAAAGGAGCGGAATCGATGAAAAACTAAAATTTCCATCTTGTAAGGCTAGCAAAGTAATTAGGACTTTTACTCTAACCCGTAGTATCACAACCACTGTTAAAAAAAGTTCCCAAATAAGTAAAGACGCAAACCGGAAAAATATGTCAGGTTTGGTGGAGGTGCCGGGTCCGTAATCCATCCTTAAGGTCATGTTCGGTTTCTACGTGGCACATGCACAAACTGACGGACAGAAACGTAATGCGTAAAGCTGAGATTCACTCCGTAATAATTATTTCTCTTTTATGTGATATGAGACTATCGTTCTATCTTAAAAACATAAGACGGGTTTTTGCTTGATTTGACCGCTATGAAGAAAAGCTTCTTTGTAAAATATCACTTCTGTCCTTGCGTCCGTCTATGCTTGTATCACGATTAAAACTGAACAACCACCGATTGTTATGCGATTTTTTGTTGACATTGTCCTCCAACAAAGTTGTTACATAATGTTTTTTGAAACCCTCGGTTTTTAATGGTCTGGGATAGCTCTCCAGAAAGTTGGAATATTCACGTACTCAATCGTGTTTTTCTATTTTCTCAAATATCAACCTAAATAAAAATATAGTGGATGGATTCGAAAACCTGAACTATTAGAACATCAATTTTTTTTTCTCATCGGGCACACGGCTAATATTATCGACTTTTCAAAATAATTTCAAACTTGGGTTCGCCCTAGCACATCATTCAACGTAGGTAGTTGTGTTTTTTGTAACATTTATTTTCAATTGGTTTTCTAGAAGATGTCTGGAAGAAAATAAACTTTTTTTACAATTGTCTTTCCTGTGATTTTTTTCGTTTGGTGGTACAAATCTGTACAAAATACCGGAAATAAAAAATTCGAAGACGATATTTACTTTGTGCCCGATCAGAAAAATTTTGGGTAAAAATATAGAAATTGATGTTCTTATAGAGAGTTTCAAAGCCTTTACTATATTTTGACTTGTTGCATATTTGAGAAAATAAGAAAACGCGATTGATTTCCCCTAAGCAAGCGTGGAAAATAATGATCAGCTGTTGTAGATCTTCATGGTGAGAATCTATCAATCACTGCGTTTACCACAGACATAAGTTCGACTAAGCTAATACGGTTTACGTAATACGATGCGTTTATCACAGAAATTTAAACCGAACTATATATGGCTGTGGGCTAAAGTTAAACCGTTTTAACTATATCGCAGTGTTTTATCAATATAATACCACTAGTTCGAACTAACTCTAAATTCGAATTAGTTGAACCGTTTTAACTTGTGTGATAAACGCAGTGATAGCTACCCGGCTAAGATATCCGAGGAGTAGAGGTTAAAGATGAGCACCGGTCGGCGTTCTTTGACCGGTGTAAGATTCCTACATTCCATGCGAGACGGAAGCTCTATACATGCTTTGCGTAGTCTTTGTCCAACAATCTTGGAATTGTAAGAGAGCGAGAGTGCGTTCACAAAGGTCCCTTCTCGCGTAAACACGTCAGCATCGTATGTCTATACTTGTATTTGTAGTCGGAGTTTCTCGACACTCAAGTCGCCTGTAGCTAGGTTCGTTCCCAATTCGTTGATTGTTTAATCGAATCACTTTTACATGTTCCAAATACAAAAGTTATTAGATAGTTATCACTAAAGCTTTAATAATTCAAAAATAAAACTTGTTTATATGAGAGGAGACTCAATTATTAATGGTCATATTTTTTTTATAATCATCAATTTTTTTGTATATATATATTTTTTTTTATTCCTTGCGTTTTCTTTTCCGTTTGTACCTCGTATATGAAACAATGACGAAATAAAATAATTCTACCGCAAAATTGATGATAATGTCAGTTAAGAATAATTTTAAAAAATATGTTCAATCTTTACTTTATACGTGATACGTATACGTGAATCCCCGTTATTTTCAATCCCCACAAACTTCTAGTTAGTTTGCTACGCGATGGTTGCACTGATGGTAAAGATAATGATTTACAATATACTTTTGTTTCAGCTCACCACAGTTACTCCTGAATGAAATCGTCCGATATGTCTCTCATCGAATGTGACTTCTTACCTGGAAACAAGAATAAACAACGTTAGTTACATGGTATTTACTAAATCAATACATTAATTCACTAGTATGGATCATGAGGTTTATTTGTTGGTTTCTATTTATCGCAATCAACCACCGCTAAAATAACCGCTCGGCCGCAGCGCTCTGCTACTCCCTGGTGGGAGGTGGGGGAACTACTTGTCACGAGGCTAGCCGCGAGAAACTATGTCTCGCATCGCATCGCATCACTTGTAAACAGTGTGTGTTTTGTCCTGTGTGATGATGATTAGTTCATTTCTTAGAGCAGTTTCAAAATATTCAGCTGAAAATTCAATAAAAACATGGATATTTGGTTTCTTGATTTCTTTAGACATAAATAAAATTTTTAAAAAAGGATTTGTAGTTTGGCCTAGATACATGAACCATATTGTCCGGTGGCTGGATTTTTAAAGGAGATATGGTTCATTACTAGATCTTTAATCTTGCTTGACAACAAATTATTTGAATGTAAGCCCGACAATGCCTCTTATTTATTTCCTACTGTTTACGATACGTACTTACGTACGATACGTAATTTTTGCCAAAGTCTGCAGTTTTATGACGATTGCTTACGACTTTATATCGTTTTTTCTACGATGAGCCACACAGCTTTCTAATTTGTGTCATGGCTTTCTACGAATAGTCATTAGCTTTCTACTATGGTGAGCTGGTCCTGATTTCTAAGTTCGAGTCGAGACCGAATCCGAGTACTGAAAATAACTCTAGTGTCGAGTCCTTTCGAGTCTGATTCTTCATTTATTTTTTTAAAATCACTAGTATTCTTTGAATATACCTACAATGTGTAAATATTAATTTTATATATTGATCTTAGTCTGTATCTAGGTTTTCAAAAGTGAAGAGGGGGAAACCACCTTAAAAATTTAAAAATATAATCTCTCTCTAGATAACTTTAATGTCCAAGTAAAAATGAAATTTTGGGCTAGGCTCGACACATCATCCAATTATTGATTTTACATAAACTTTTTGATGAAAATATAATGACATTTTGATCATTTATGGTAAAAAGTTAAAATCTTTAAAAAATGTGTAAGAAAAGGCTGGGTTGCTAGGTAGCGGCAAAACGCATACCAATCTTTACGTTTTCATTTCGCGCACGACCCGGCACCTCCACCAAAAAACTATATTTGTTTTGTTTTGCTCTATTTCGAGTAGTATATATCCCCCCCAAATACAAAAATTTGTAAAAAAGAGGGCAGCCAGGCTCTCCTTCAAAAGTCTTCGGCTGTAAATGCTGTGAGATATAAAGTTGAGCCAAGCTTTTTATTCTTCTCCCTATTTCGCTTGAAAATATGTAAGATCATTTCGCCTGTTGACGACGCCAAGCCAACGATTTTTGTGGTAAAAAATAAAATTTTTAAACTCGAAATCATAAAAAAATTCTTGGCCATGAACCAAATTCATGGCCAAGTCATTTTTATGATTTCGAGTTTAAAAATTTTACTTTTTTACCACAAAAATCTTTGGGCTTGGCGCTCGTCAACAGGCAAAATGATCTTACATATTTTAAAAGCGAAACTAGGGAAAAGAATAAAAAGCTTGGCTCAACTTCTATATCTCACAGCATTCACACCAAAGACTTTTGAAGGAGAGCTTGGCTGCCGTCTTTTTTACAAATTTTTTGTTTTTTGGGGGGGGATATCACATCTTTTTGTTGTTCGTTCGCTATCAGGTGTGAATGATGGACTTTGAATGATTAAATTTGTTAAGTTCAAAGTTGTTTTTTTACATTTTGGGCCCACGGTCCCCCCAAAGATAACCCCTTAAATAAATAAATAAATAAATTTTTATTTAGAGTCTACCCACTCAGTTATATATAACTGATTTTCAGTGGGGGACTTTAAATCAAAGCGACCAAGCCAACCCTGCAGGCCCCGACGCAATCGACGAGT
The DNA here is from genome assembly GCA_024449915.1 of Sweltsa coloradensis. NCBI lineage: Eukaryota > Metazoa > Arthropoda > Insecta > Plecoptera > Chloroperlidae > Sweltsa > Sweltsa coloradensis. Next base: position 5,278 of record JAMZAV010008699.1, on the reverse strand, counting down.
GAGCGATAACCAACCAAAGATCGATATTTTTAATAGGAAATATATCAATCAGGGGTATGGACCGTGCGAACATCCGCGGATCAACGCCAGAATCAACAAAGGGCCCATCCAGAACAACTCTGAATTTATTATGTGCTTCGTTGCTAGGACGGCTCCCCAAATCAAACCCTTTTACCAACTCCTAAGACAAGAACTGATAGACTTAAGTCCAAATCAGAATTAAAAAACTTCTGACTTGAGCGGAATCGACCCTGGCCCTTCTGCATTGGAAGCAGATACGCTAACAACAAGACCAACCGCACTAGCATAAGCACTAGATATTTATAATGGGTTTAAAAGCATGTTTAATTTTCAAGCTTGTATACAAATTACTACGCCTGAGTGATTACGCGTTTTGATTTTGCCCAGGACGGCTCCAAAGTCACCGTTTTCAAACTCCTAAGACCAGAACTGATAGACTTAGTCCCCAAAACAGAAGTAAAAAAACTTCTGACTTGAGCGGGAATCGAACCTTGGCCCTTCTGCATTGGAAGCAGATACGCTAACAACAAGACCAACCCCACTAGCATAAGCACTAGAATATTTATAATGGTTTTAAAAGCATGTTTAATTTCAAGCTTGTATACAAATTACTACGCCTGAGTAATTACGCGTTTTGATTTTGCTAGGACGGCTCCAAGTCACCGTTTTTCAAACTCCTAAGAACCAAAAACTGATAGACTTAAGTCCAAATCAGAAGTTAAAAAACTTCTGACTTTAGCGGGAATCGAACCCTGGCCCTTCTGCATTGGAAGCAGATACCTAACAACAAGACCAACCCCACTAGCATAAGCACTTGATATTTATAATGGTTAAGAGCATGTTTAATTTCAAGCTTGTACAAATTACTACGCCTGAGTAATTAACGCGTTTTGATTTTGATTTTGATTTTTGATTTTCCCGTCCAATTGCCCTGTTTTTGTTATATGAGGTACATCTGAGTGTGCCCCAAATTTCAAAGTTCTAAGATGAACCGTTTTTCCTCGGTATAGCGTATTATTCATAAGAGTACGGAATTACCTACTTTTGATAATTTTGTTTTTTTTCCGGTACCCGTTAACCAATTTTGCTTTCCCTATTCAAAAGTGATAAAGAATGAGAGATATCAAAATGTATTCCACGTTTTGAAACATCTCAGTTTGTAGCGTTTTCTTTGAATGATTCATTTCTTAAAGTTCAGATATGTTTTTTGTCATTTTTGGGCCCATGGTCATCCCAAATTTAGCCCCTTGTGTTTTGGACCAAGATATTTATAATGGTTAATAGCATGTTAAATTTCAAGTTTGTACAAATTACCACGCCTTGGTAATTCCGCGTTTTGATTATCAATCCAAATTTTGATTTTCTCCGGTCCCTGTTACCCGATTTTGGTTTTGAAAGCAAAAGCACTGCGTCCTGAAATACACCTAAGTGTGGTCCCCAAATTTCATAGTTCTAAGATTTACCGTTTTCCCCTGTAGGCTAAAAACTCTCCGCGGGGAAATGCCACCCACCCCCACCCACCCCCCCACCCACCCAACTACCAACTACCAGCCACCAGCCACCAGCCACCAGCCAGCCTTAAGGAATTTGACGATGTTGAGAGCCTTTTTTAACACAGGAACGAGTTGTCGGATCGGGTTGATTTTTTTTTTGGTATGTCATGGACCACATACCAGGTTCATATACCGATTTCAAGATTGTAACTCTTTCGGGCGGCGTGTGCAGATAGCTGAAAACCCCCCAACTCTTGTAGGTGTATATAGGGGCCCGGGGTTCGGTGTCGCCTAAGCATCGCGTCGCTTGTCTGCCGGGGGACTACCGTCGCCCTAGATACTCGAGTTTTTGGTCGAGAACCAAAATACCCGACTCGACTCAAAATTTCAAATACTACAAACCCCTTCTTTCTTGTATTACACACGTGGCTTTCTAGGATTCACGTAGGTTTCTATGTTGCGAAACGTGGCTCTCGAGTACGCTATCAACGTTACTCCTGACCATAAACCAATTATTGCGATCGCCTTTGTCTTCTAATCACAGCAATTTCCCGGGGATGTTTGGGCTATTGATATGAACTCTAGGATAATCGTTGCGAGAGGTGGACTTGACTTCAATGTGACGCGAATAAGCGATCATTAAACCAACTGAGTTGACTTAATGGAGACCGCGATATTGACGGTTTCTGATTGGTTTGGTTTGAGTTTAATCACGTGAGTGAAGTTGTGAGTTTCGAAACTCATTCATCACTAGATTGTTCTCACCAAAGTTGTTCGTATCGAGGAAATTCCTCACTATGCCTCACCTTGTCGAAGCTGTCGCATGAATTATTTGAATGCAAATCTACTTCGCCTATCTATTTACTATTACGCATATATAACAGTGTAATTAATTTACACTATTCCAATAACAAGGAAGTATTGGTACATTCGCGCACAAAATACTTGTCTTAATTTTAAGGATTTGAGTTTAATTTCTGGATTGGTTTCCATATAACCATATACGTAAACATTCACTTCCTCTTTATATTTTATTACTAAGCCAAAAGACATATACAACGTATACATATGGCATACAAATATTAATATAACAATAATATAAAAGTAATATTATAACTTTTACTTATACGACTGGTTTCTAGGTCCACAGATATTTTCATATTAGCCGAAAACTGTCTTTAAAAACTACACATTTCTAGAGGTTCGTGCAAGTAAAAAAAAAAAGAAACAAACAACAAACAAACAAAAACTCATACATTAATTGTTTTTTTAAGGTGGCCAAAAAATAGTTGCTACAAACCTATTAAAATTACTTAAAAATGCTGTGTTTGTAACCTCTACTCTTACCAATATCGAAAAAGATTTTAATATTCTAGTTAATTATTCTTTCGTCAATCCATTGATAATAGCTTCGTCACTTGTTACCTTTTTTGAACGCCGTGCTTGAATAAAGTTCGTTAACAATTTAAATCACCTAAATATCACGAATTGTCCGTAACTAATCACTTACTGACGAGAAAGCTTTCATATATTCCTCTTGAACGTATATACCTTTATTTACAGAGAACGTTGAGAAATCAGCTAAGATGTTTAATTGTTGAGTGAATCGAGACTTTAAACAGATTTGTCTTTGGTAAAGGTAAATGAATTGGCGTCATGTTTGTCTGCTCGTCAGAAAGTTGGGATATTTGCGAAGAGGAAATAGCTTATTTGATTACTTAACTTATATTGAAATAACTGAAAGTTCCTATATACTCATTTGAAAATATATTGAAATTCGACAACTTATAAAAAATACTGGTAACATAAAAATTGGAGGGGACCTTCGAAATCTCTAAACTTAGACTTGCCACGTTTTTGAGTACAATCGAAGAAATATTTCTCGCAAATATCGTAATTTTACGATTTTTTCTATTTTAGTGCGATATTTTCGTGACATTTGGGCCGATTCTGACCAAACAGGTGGGACTAAAACGTTCATATTTCACATGGACATTATGGTTATGGTGATGTATTGCTTTTTGAAAGAAAAAGTTAAAAAAATATCCAGAAGCCATATAAATAAAGGTTTTTCATTGAGTTTTTTTTAGGTATTTAATAACAATTAACAAGTAACAATAGAAACTTGACAACAATCACCTACAATGCATTCAAAAAGCACTTGCAAAGGAAAAGTGGTCCTACGCAAAATAAAAACTTACAAAAAAGCTCATCCATCAACGCAGCGGGACTTAAGCGTTTTCCTAGTAGTCATTGAAAACACAATCTAATGCCAATATGGGTGCCTGATTGTATCCACGGCATGTTTGTATATACTGATAACGGATTGGCAATCTGCTATTTCTGGTTATACTGTGTGGAAGCTTTGCACTTTGGTTTACTTGCAAGTGTACGAAAATCATTAGAGCTATTGAGAAATCATCAATTTCAATATCAAAATAATTGGATGAGCGAAGCGAAGACTTCAATTTGACTTTGTTTTTTTTGTTTGTTTTTTACTTACGTTACCCCAAGCAAAATAGCTCGGGTGTTTTGTTTTTTTAGTTTTTTTGTTTGTTTGTTCGCTTTTTTCCGGGCAACGGCATATGCGTTCTTGATGAAAATCGGAGGGGACCTTCGAAATCTCTGAACTTAGACTTGCTACGTTTTTGGGTACAATCGAAAAAATATGTCTCATGAATATCGTACTTTTACGATTTTTAGTGCAATATTTTCGTGATATTTGGCAAACGGCTACTCCGATATTGATGAAACTTTATAGGAACGTTAAAAATCACTGAAATCATATATGTTATGATTTTAGAGACATTTGAAAAAATATTTCTCATAGAAATCGTACTTTTTACGATTTTTTCTCCAGTTTTGAATACGATTTTTCGTGATATTTGGGCCGATTTTGACCAAACGGGTGGGGCTACAACGTTCATATTTTACATTGACATAAAGATTATGGTGATGTAGTGCCTCTTGAAAGAAAAAGTTGAAAAAGTTGGCAAAATTCATAGAAATAAAGTTTTAATAATAAGCCTTTTACAGGTGTATAATGAACAAGTCATATCAAGTGACTATAGAAAAAGTAAGGAGATTCCACATAAAAACGTAATCATTGGACAGAAATATTCCAAAAAAGCTCATCCATCAACGTGACTGGAAAAAGCGTTCGCGAAGCGGCCTAGTTATATTGAATTTCCTTTCTGATGTTTTTTTTTTTACAGTTTCATGGATCTAAAGATTTGCAATTGTTAGTTTATATGAAAAGCACAGCTGCATGCGATTAACACAGTCACCATAGAACGGAATTGCGCCTTGATTTACTTTTGCATCGACAATATTCACCATTCAATAAACAGCCATTCAAAGAAATTGCAACCGTCCGATAATTGGATAAAATCCGTCGATTTACCAATTCGTTTTAAGTAGGTTAATTGAATTTCAATTAGTGAGCAATTTAAACAATTGAATTTAATTGGAACAAATTGATAATGTCAATTATTGATAAAACGGTGGAAACTCACATCGATTTGTATTATAATTAATGAGAGTAGGTCACTGTAATAAACGAATTACTGACACTGTTTATCTTCAATGATTGATGAATGCATCTATTTTTCCCTACATTGTTTCTGTCCGCTGTTTTATGGTTATTCCAACATAGACGCCAAATATTTCAACCTTTACACTTTTTCGATTATTTTAGATGTATTTCATCAAATTCATTACCGAATCATAAAGTCAACACACAAATACGATAACATATCCGTAAA
>JAMZAV010008698.1:0-22779 GCA_024449915.1 Sweltsa coloradensis | reverse complement strand
CCCCCTTGGGCGGTCTCACGGTTTTAAATATTAACACTCACCACCCCAATGTTTAGTGACGAAAATGCAGATCCCTAGCTAACCCTCCCCCCCGTCCCGCCTTATCGCTAACATTCAGACCCTATATAAATACAGCTAGGCTCCAGAAAAACATAAAATATACTTTCCCAGATCGTAACTTTTAAGCAAGGCTCGTGAGAGTATTTCGACTTACATCAAACTTATAAACATCTGTATTCTAACCTCCAATAGATTGTCCCTATAGCTCAGGTGGTAGAGCGCTTGATTCGCGTTGAAGTGGTCCAGGGTTCGATTCCCTGTAGGGACAATCTTTTTTTTTTTTTTTTTTTTTTTTTTTAATAACTTGACATGTATTTCAACAATATGTGATAGCTTCTAAAAAGCCAGACTATGTGCAAAAAGCCAGACTATGTGCAAGTAGCCAGACTATGTGCAAAAAGGGCGTGCCAGCCAAGCCGTTTCTAAAAGAGAAGGGCCAACCAGAACGCTTCTAAAAAGCCAGACTATGTGCAAAAGGGGCGTGGCAGCCAGAACGTCTCTAAAAAGCCAGACTATGTGCAAAAAGCCAGACTATGTGCAAGTATCGTCTAGCGTGTTGATATATAAGACTACTGCTAGCACCTTAAAACTAGAGGTGAGCTCTGGTGGTCGTCGTCGGGGATCCTTCCCCATTCCCTTGACGACCTCCCTGACGTCGAAGACCATGACAACACAAACAATGACTAAGACGATGACGACCGTGACGTGAGAACTCCCCCTCCCCTAGGCTGGTTCTGACCAGCACGGCCTCTCCTCCTCACACCCCCTAGGCTGGTTCTGACCAGCACGGGACTCTCCTCCTCACACTCCCTAGGCTGGTTCTGACCAGCACGGGACTCCCCTCCTCACACTCCCTAGGCCCGGTTCTGACCAGCACGGGGGCTCCCCTCCTCACACCCCCTAGGCTGGTTCTGGGCCAGCACGGGACTCTCCTCCTCACACCCCCTAGGCTGGTTCTGACCATTACGGGACTCTCCTCCTCACACCCCCTAGGCTGGTTCTGACCAGCACGGGACTCTCCTCCTCACCCCCCCTCTAGGCTGGTTCTGACCAGCACGGGGCTCTCCTCCTCACACCCCCTAGGCTGGTTCTGACCAGCACGGGACTCTCCTCCTCACACCCCCTAGGCTGGTTCTGACCAACACGGGACTCTCCTCCTCACACCCCCTAGGCTAGAGTGGCGCATTATGACCAAACTTTTGAGGCACCGTCTTTAAAAATAATCTAATAATCCAATTATTTTCTGATAATCTCAGAAAACAATATTATCTTATCATCAACAAACAACAAACTCGATCAATTTATTGACTAACAATATCACATGCGGCGCAAGATGACCCACTCTGTTGAAGCGCCCTAGTTACTCTCTGGTTTATATTGGCTACGTCTGTCTTATGTGTTTGACACGGCTAGGTCGTGGGTTTGTGTCCCGCACAAGGCATGGGTTGTCCTGCAACCTCAACTATTACCGCTCATCGTCTCAAATATCAATAATGCAATAATTAAAGAATCTTTTAAGCAGCGAAAATCGATCACCAGGTATTTCGCTGAAGCTTCCCTGTTGACACAATTTTATTCAATGCTAATGCTCACTCGTCGGTGGTGGCAGCGTCGACAGGGTTGTCATGGTTATCTCTGTTATTAGCCTTGTTGATCCTGGAGTCGCTCGCGTTAAAAATCGTGTCCAACATGTTGGGATGGTGTTTCCTGATTAAAATACCGGTCTGTGCTTGGAACGTGCTCGCTCGTCGGTGGTGGCACTGTCGACAGGGTTGGGTTTGGTTTGTATTAAATATTAACAAATGAAAAACTATGTCTCGCTACCCGTTGATGGCATTTTTATTTATCGGGTTGTTTCGGAGCGGTGGTATTCAACGATAGATGATATTTTTCTGTCGACGTTTCAATGACAATTTTGTCTTCTTGTTCTTCAGGACTTGAAATATAATATGAAATAAATGAATTAACTCTTGTTTCTTGTTCTTGTTTTTTTCAATCGATTAAAGTTTTTTGATTGGCTTCCTAAAGCATCCTAAATTCATTGCCAAAGTGTCACTTACTAGTTACTAGACAAATTTCCAATTTCGTACTCTCTCACCAAAGACATGTTCCTCTTGAACCGGCACTATATCTTGTACTCGTCTAACTCACGGATATCTCTTAAACCAGAGGAAAGGTTATTCCCATGTGGCACATGTGATGTATCGTCGTCGGGGACCTTGCCCCCTTCCCTTGACGACCCCCCGGCGACGATGACAATGACACAACGAACGATGACACAGGCGATGACGACCGCGACGTGAGTAACTCCCCTTCCTCCCCTTACCCGTGGCTGGTTCTGACCAGTATGGGCCCCTCCTCCCCACCCTCCTAGGTTAGAATGGTGCATTATGACCTAACGGTTGACGCGTCCTTAAACCAAATAAACAAAAAAAAACTTTAACCGTGTCATATGCTAGCAGATTGTACCAAATATGATGCTTTGCGCACGCAATTTGATCTCTCCCAATCATACGATAACCTTCTTTTATATGATGATAACGGCGACAAACTTTCTAAATTTCTCATCCAAAGTAATTTTATTAACAAAATTTAATTCACAATAAACACATTTCTATAATTTATTTATTTTCATTCACATAGGCCTACATAATTTTTCTTTTCATATTACTGTCATCATCATCATTTTATTTTGTTATTTATACATACACTTGGAATACAATATAATCATCAAACACACCATAGTCATCTCATCAACTTTCATTATCACAGGCGGCGCAATATGACCTAACCGGTTGAAGCGCCCTAGTTCCTCACATCGTCGTATGACCTCGTATTACTTCCGCCGATCGTACAAGACAACAGCAAACATCAGCTAGTAATAAGGGAATGATAACTTCCCGCAACTAGAAAGGAGCACTGGTAGTCGTCGTCGGGGCTTTCTAACGACCTCACGGACGACGACGACAATGACAACACGAACGATGACAAATACGTCAGAACCCCCTTCCCTCATTTATCCTTGTTTGGTTCTAAATATTATGTGATTTTCTTCTGCACATCTCCTTGGGCTAGAGTGGCGCATTATGACCATACGGTTGACGCGCCCTTAATGCAATCATCTTAAAACTTTAAAAAAATAAAAGACTTATTTTTTAAATAATTTGTTTAAAAAGGGAATAAGACAAATTTGGCAATTGGCACATAGCTGTGCGAACGGCCAGAAATTATCCGACGTATATGAAACTTTACATTGTCAATAAAGCATACATTGACAGCCCTACAGTGGTAGTTTTATGTTTATCAGCCACGATCAATCCACGATTGTGGTCAATTTCAGACTTTTTAAGGAAATCCAAAAACTTAAAAATCAATTTGTGTCGCTCGTTGGTCTTGTGGTTAGCGTCTCTGCTTCCAATACAGAAGGTCAAGGGTTCGATTCCCGCTAAAAGCAGAAGTTTTTTAACTTCTCATTTGGACTTACGTCTATTAGTTCTTGGGTTAGGGATTTGTAGACGGTGAATTAGGAGCCGTCCTAGCAACGCAGGCACATTATAAATTCTAAGTTGTTCTGAAACTTCCTTGTTGATTCTGGCGTTGATCTGCGGGTGTTCGCACTGTCCATATTATTACTGAATGCTATATTTTCTATGAAAATATCGATCTTCATGGTTGGTTATCGCTCACTCGTCTATTGCGTCGGGGCCTACAGGGTTGGCTTGGTCGCTTTGATTTAATGTCCCCCACTGAAAATCAGTTATATAACTGAGTGGGTAGACTCTTAAATAAGTTTTTTTAAATATATTATTGAAAAATTATTTCTTGAAAAGTGTTCCTGCAGAGCTCTATGGTTCCGCTTGCTTGACAACTACCAACAATTGTAACAGCTGTGGTGTCAATTGGCCGAGCAACAGGAATTTACCATAAACGCACATCCTATATTATTCTCTTATTCATTTTTATTTAAATTTATCTTTTGTTTTTGTTAAACTATCATCTTCATCATTTTCTTTTCTTTTTTAAACTTAAACCCTTAACTCATTTCAATTACTTTCAATATCACAGGCGGCGCAATATCACCTAACCGGTTAAAGCACCCTAGTTTCTCACGTCTTGTTGCTGTAGTTGGGTATCATAAACAATGGTGTGATTACATCGGAAGCTACGCGCTAAGCACATCAAGCATCGTATCACTATAGGTAGAACAAGTTGCTATGGTTTCGATTATGTTTGACTAAGAGGAATGCTGACTGTTTTACAACAAACTATTAGCTGGTAACCAAGTGTGGTTTTGGACGAGAGTTCTATTCGAGATGTCAAAGAAGAAGGTGAGCAGAGCCTGAAGACAGAAGAACTACCGAGCGCTCCCGCCTGGCGGGGTAGCGCAGTACCGAAGATTGAGAACCACACTTTGGACATCGGGCCAGAAGTTTAGAAGTTAGACAGAGACACAAGAAGAACTACCGAGCGCTCCCGCCTGGCGGGGGTAGCGCAGTACCTGAAGATTGCAAAAACCGAACAGGACCGGACGGTTGTCAGTAACAAGCTTGGGGGAAACCTGGTGAGCAGGCAACATGAATGATTGGTTGGCAGTTATTTGTTGTTCATTAACTTGGGAGTCCGGGGTTCGAGACCTCGCTAGTCAGACCACAGTCTTATCCAGATTTCTGTAATCTATGAATTTAATTAACAAGGCATTCTCCTCATGTTTGAAACACGAATTTTAACTGTGTAAAACCATGTTCATCTTCCAACCCGATTTCCTCAAAACACAGTACGATCTTGGTCAGCAATCTCTGAGTCAGGGGAAGTGAAGGATCTATCTAGTTCTGGTGGTTAGGCCCTTTGGTGAAACCCTGACTTGTAAGATTAGCTTACAATATGGACGTTTGGTATTGTTAAAGTAATCTATGACTTTCCAACCTGCATCCCACTGAAAGATTATTCACACACTAAATTGATGTTACTGCATATAAAGTAACAAACGCAAAGAAATATAATATATACACGCACATTTCTCTACGGCGCTCAATGAACATAGTGCTACGACGCAGGGGGGAGGACATATTTCAAATCGCACATGTTGTTGAAGACTGCGAGACAGGCAGGGGTGTGATCCAAACAAACTCTAAACTAATAAACTAAACTTAACTATCATCAAACCCGTCTAAGCCCAGGATAGAATTGGCCCAGAGCATGGCTTTGCTAATCTTAAAAGGCGATTCAAGAGAAAAAGTCCACCTTGCAAACATCAACTAGTATGAAGGGTAGTATTTTACTCCCCGAAAATAGAGGCGAGCTCTGGCAATCGTCGTTGGGGACCTTGCCCCCTTCCCTTGACGACCCCTCGACGACGATGACGACAATGACACCACGAACGATGACGAAGACAATTTGACGACCGCGACGTGAATAGCCCCGTCTGGGCCCGGGGTAGAATTGGCCCAGAGCATGGCTCTGCTAATCGTAAAAGGCGATTCAAGAGAAAAAGTCCACCTCGCAAACATCAGTTAGAAAGATCGGAGTATCTTACTCCCCGAAACTAGAGGCGAGCTCTGGCAATCGTCGTCGGGGACCTTGTCCCCTTCCCTTAACGACCCCCCGGCGACGATGACAATGACACAACGAACGATGACACAGACGATGATCGACGTGAGAAACCCCACTTCCTCCCCTTACCCGTGGCTGGTTCTGACCAGCATGGGCCCCCTCCTCCACCCCCTTAGGCTAGAGTGGTGCATTATGACCTCACGGTTGACGCGTCCTTAATCCAAGTTAAACAAAAAACAATGACGAGGACGACCGCGACGTGAGAAACCCCCCTTCCACCCCTTACTTTTTGCTGGTTCTGACCAAAAGTCTAACTATTAACTATTGTTTGCTATTACTATCATAACCATAATATTTAATTCCTTTATATATACACTTAGAAAACAATATAATTTTTAAACACACCATTAACTAATCTCATCAAGTTTCAATGTCACAGGCAGCGCAATATGACCATACCGGTTGAAGCGCCCTAGTTTCTCACGTCGTCGTCGTTTAACCACCTCGCACACATCAGCTAGTATGAAGGGTAGTATTTTACTCCCCGAAAATAGAGGCGAGCTCTGGCAATCGCCGCCCCTTCCCTTTACGACCCCTCGACGATGATGACGACAATGACACCACGAACGATGACGAAGACAATGACGACCGCGACGTGAAAACCCCCCTTTCCTCCCCTAACCCGTGGCTTGTTCTGACCAGCATGGGCCCCTCCTCCTCTACCCCCCTAGGTTAGAGTGGTGAATTATGACCTTACGGTTGACGCGTCTTTAACCCAAATAAACAAAAAAAAAACTTTCTTAATCTTTAAACTTAACCCAGTTCATTAACTTTCAATATCACAGGCGGCGCAATATGACCTAACCGGTTAAAGCGCCCTAGTTTCTCACGTCTTGTTTTGAATAATACTGTTGTGATTACATCGGAAGCTACGCGCTGAGCACATCAAGCATGGTATCACTATAGGTAGAACAAGTTGTTATGGTTTCGATTATGTTTGACTAAGAGGAATGCTGACTGTTTTACAACAAACTATTAGCTGGTAACCAAGTGTGGTTTGGACGAGAGTTCTATTCGAGATGTCAAAGAAGAAGGTGAGCAGAGCCTGAAGACAGAAGAACTACCGAGCGCTCCCGCCTGGCGGGGGTAGCGCAGTACCTGAAGATTGAGACCCACACTTTGGACATCGGGCCAGAAGTTTAGAAGAGACACAAGAAGAACCGAACAGGACCGGACGGTTGTCAGTAACAAGCTTGGGGGAAACCTGGTGAGCAGGCAACATGAATGATTGGTTGGCAGTTATTTGTTGTTCATTAACTTGGGAGTCCAGGGTTCGAGACCTCGCTAGTCAGACCACAGTCTTATCCAGATTTCCGTAATCTATGATTTTAAATAAACAAGACATTCTCCTCCTGTTTAAAACACGAATTTTTAACTGTGTAAAACCATGTTCATCTTCCAACCCGATTTCCTCAAAACACAGTACGATCTTGGTCAGCAATCTCTGAGTCAGGGGAAGTGAAGGATCTATCTAGTTCTGGTGGTTAGGCCCTTTGGTGAAACCCTGACTTGTAAGATTAGCTTACAATATGGACGTTTGGTATTGTTAAAGTAATCTATGACTTTCCAACCTGCATCCCACTGAAAGATAATTCACACACTAAATTGATGTTACTGCATATAAAGAAACAAACGCAAAGAAATATAATATATACACGCACATTTCTCTACGGCGCTCAATGAACATAGTGCTACGACGCAGGGGGGAGGACATATTTCAAATCGCACATGTTGTTGAAGACTGCGAGACAGGCGGGGTGTGATCCAAACAAACTCTAAACTAAATTTAACTATCATCAAACCCTTTCTAAGCCCGGGATAGAATTGGTCCGGAGCATGGCTTTGCTAATCTTAAAAGGCGATTCAAGAGAAAAAGTCCACCTTGCAAACATCAACTAGTATGAAGGGTAGTATTTTACTCCCCGAAAATAGAGGCGAGCTCTGGCAATCGTCGTTGGGGACCTTGCCCCCTTCCCTTGACGACCCCTCGACGACTATGACGACAATGACACCACGAACCATGACGAAGAAAATTTTGGGACGACCGCGACGTGAATAGCCCCGTCTGGGCTCGGGGTAGAATTGGCCCAGAGCATGGCTCTGCTAATCGTAAAAGGCGATTCAAGAGAAAAAGTCCACCTCGCAAACATCAGCTAGAAAGATCGGAGTATCTTACTCCCCGAAACTAGAGGCGAGCTCTGGCAATCGTCGTCGGGGACCTTGTCCCCTTTCCCCTTAACGACCCCCCGGCGACGATGACAATGACACAACGAACGATGACACAGACGATGATCGACGTGAGAAACCCCACTTCCTCCCCTTACCTGTGGCTGGTTCTGACTAGCATGGGCCCCCCTCCTCCCCCCACCCCCTTAGGTAAGAGTGGTGCATTATGACCTTACGGTTGACGCGTCCCCAAGTAAAACAATAAAACAATGACGAGGACGACCGCGACGTGAGAAAACCCCCCCTTCCACCCTTTACTTGTTGCTGGTTCTGACCAAAAGTCTTACTATTAACCTATTGTTTGCTATTACTATCATAACCATTATATTAAATTCTTTTATATATACACTTAGAAAACAATATAACTTTTAAACACACCATTAACTCATCTCATCAAGTTTCAATGTCACATGCAGCGCAATATGACCTAACCGGTTGAAGCGCCCTAGTTTCTCACGTCGTCGTTTGAAAACGTTCACAATCTTTTAAATATGATATTTTTTCGCATAAAACGCAAATGTTTAAAGCAACTTACAAAAAACACAATAACTCTGTTGTGAAATGAGTATGGTTGTCTCCACATGACGTGTATCTGAGTTCAATAGAACTTTTGAAGACGTACTTAAAAAATCCTTTGTTATAAGAATATTGAATATTTAACAATGAGGCCCTTTCAGCGGGAATGAACTATAATAAAGAGCAATTATTATTGGATGTCACTTTAAAATAATGAGGGACTCTTTTGGCAAAATTTCCTTAATAATGATCACAATCAAAACAACTTAGCTGGAGTTTAAAGTGGCGATGCGAGTAACCTATGAGTTCTGATCGAGCTCCGACGTTTCCAACTAAAGCTTGTCCGAGAGAAGCTATAGGGCGGTGGATTGAGTAGAATCCATCTTACCTGACAAGCTGTGTTGAGAGACTCTTTCTCATTTATAATATTAACACAAACAAACAAACTAAGCTGGAGTTTAAAATGGCGATGCGAGTGACCTATGAGTTCTTATCGAGCTCCGACGTTTCCAACTAAAGCTTGTCCGAGAGAAGCTAGGGCGGTGGATTGAGTAGAATCCCTCTTATCTGACAAGCTGTGTTTGAGAGACTCTTTCTCATTTATAACATTAACACAAACAAAAACAACTAAGCTGGAGTTTAAAATGGCGATGCGAGTGACCTTTGAGTTCTGATCCAGCTCCGACGTTTCCAACTAAAACTTGTCCGAGAGAAGCTAGGGCGGTGGATTGAGTAGAATCCCTCTTATCTGACAAGCTGTGTTGAGAGACTCTTTCTCATTTATAACATTATCACAAACAAAACAACTAAGCTGGAGTTTAAAATGGCGATGCGAGTGACCTATGAGTTCTGATCGAGCTCCGACGTTTCCAACTAAAGCTTGTCCGAGAGAAGCTAGGGCGGTGGAGTGAGTAGAATCCCCCTTATCTGACAAGCGCTGTGTTGAGAGACTCTTTCTCATTTATAACATTATTACAAACAAAACAACTAAGCTGGAGTTAAAATGGCGATGCGAGTGACCTATGAGTTCTGATCGAGCTCCGACGTTTCCAACTAAAGCTTGTCCGAGAGAAGCTAGGGCGGTGGATTGAGTAGAATCCCTCTTATCTGACAAGCGCTGTGTTGAGAGACTCTTTCTCATTTATAACATTAACACAAACAAAACAACTAAGCTGGAGTTTAAAATGGCGATGCGAGTGACCTATGAGTTCTGATCGAGCTCCGACGTTTCCAACTAAAGCTTGTCCGAGAGAAGCTGGGGCGGTGGATTGAGTAGAATCCCTCTTATCTGACAAGCTGTGTTGAGAGACTCTTTCTCATTTATAACATTAACACAAACAAAACAACTAAGCTGGAGTTTAAAATGGCGGTGCGAGTGACCTATGAGTTCTGATCGAGCTCCGACGTTTCCAACTAAAGCTTGTCCGAGAGAAGCTAGGGCGGTGCATTGAGTAGAATCCCTCCTATCTGACAAGCGCTTTGTTGAGAGACTTTCTCATTTATAACATTAACACAAACAAAACAACTAAGCTGGAGTTTAAAATGGCGATGCGAGTGACCTATGAGTTCTGATCGAGCTCCGACGTCTCCAACTAAAGCTTGTCCGAGAGAAGCTAGGGCGGTGGATTGAGTAGAATCCCTCTTATCTGACAAGCGCTGTGTTGAGAGACTCTTTCTCATTTATAACATTAACACAAACAAAACAAATAAGCTGGAGTTTAAAATGGCGATGCGAGTGACCTATGAGTTCTGATCGAGCTCCGACGTTTCCAACTAAAGCTTGTCCGAGAGAAGCTAGGGCGGTGGATTGAGTAGAATCCCTCTTCTCTGACAAGCTGTGTTGAGAGATTCTTTCTCATTTATAACATTAACACAAACAAAACAACTAAGCTGAGTTTAAATGGCGATGCGAGTGACCTATGAGTTCTGATCGAGCTCCGACGTCTCCAACTAAAGCTTGTCCGAGAGAAGCTAGGGCGGTGGATTGAGTAGAATCCCTCCTATCTGACAAGCGCTTTGTTGAGAGACTTTCTCATTTATAACATTAACACAAACAAAACAACTAGGCTGGAGTTTAAAATGGCGATGCGAGTGACCTATGAGTTTCTGATCGAGCTCCGACGTTTCCAACTAAAGCTTGTCCGAGAGAAGCTACAGGGCGGTGGATTGAGTAGAATCCCTCTTATCTGACAAGCGCTGTGTTGAGAGACTCTTTCTCATTTATTTTATAATATTAACCAAATTGAATTCACACCATTCACGTAAAATGTGTCAAATATATGAATCATATTGATTTTGCTTTCACTATCTTCTTAAACATTTTATTTTATTTCATAAACCTAGAAAATTTATATTAAAACAAACACCACACACATGTTTTATAACCTTACAGTTATTATATCAACGGCAACATAATATTACTTATACGGTTGAAACGCCATAGTTAGTTTGTTCTCAGATGTGCCACATGTGATGTACGATTAACCGTACATCATATGCTAGCTGAATGTACCAAATATGATGCCTTGCGCACGCAATTAGATCTCTCCCAATCATATGAAGAACTTCTATCATAACGGCAACTATTTTTCTAATTTTCTCATTTAAAGTAACTTTTTTTTAAATGTCGTTTTGCTTTTATTTATTTATTTATTTATTATTTGTTCCGTAACACATTCATTGTTTAAATGTATCACGAGGATGGCAGAAAAGAGCAGAGCTCCAAACACACTTGGTGACTGCCAATATCTTCATGTGCATCTTCATAATATTCTTTTCATATATATTCACTAACTTATTTCATAAACTTTCAAAACACAGGCGGTGCAAAATAACCAAACCGGTTCAAGAGACCTAGATTCTTACGTCGTCGTTGTAAAATAGGACTCGTTTGTTTAAGCCTAAGCAGTCTCCCCTTAAACGCAACCCCCCCCCCCCCCCCCGCCCCAGGGCAAAGCAGCTCAGACCGAGACTGAGCAGTCGGTTGTTTTACTAATAACGGTTTAATATAAGGAGAACGATGAGGAGTTGAGAAGGGTTTGGGGTCTGGCAGTTTACACGGAGCGGCTATCTATAAATCTCGACTGGGCCCGGGGTGGAATTGGCCCAGAGCATGGCTCTGCTAAGCGTAATAGGCGATTCAAGAAAAAAGTCCACCGCGCATACATCAGCTAGTATGAAGGGTAGTAGATAACTCCCCGAATCTAGAGGCGAACTCTGGCAATCGTCGTCGGGGACCTTGCCCCCTTCCCGTGACGACTCCTCGACGACGATGACGACAATGACACCACGAACGATGACGAAGACATGCCCTTACTAAAAATACTCATCACCAATTGATAACCAAATAATAACTTCTTGTAAACCATAATAACCAATTGATAACCATTTGTAAACCACTAATGACCACCAAAGAGGCTTGTGAAATGGATGATAACCAACTGTAAACCATTTAATAACCATTTGATAACCTATTGCAAACCAGAACATCACCAATTGACAACCATGGTTATTATAAATCTTTTAATAACCGTTTGATAACTATTTGTAAACCTCAACTAGTTATAACCAAATGGTCACCATGGTTATTAGTTGGTTATTACTTTTTTCTGAGAATCTCATAACCAATACATAACCAAATACAACCATGGATATTAGTCACCAATTGGCAACCATGGTTATTAATTGGTTTACAACAACATTTGGTTTATTTGGATTAAGGACGCGTCAACCGTTAGGTCATAATGCACCACTCTAGCCTAAGGGGGGTGGGGAGGAGGGGCCCATGCTGGTCAGAACCAGCCACGGGTAAGGGGAGGAAGGGGGGTTTCTCACGTCGCGGTCGTCATCGTCTTTGTCATCGTTCGTTGTGTGTCATTGTCATCGTCGCCGGGGGGTCGTCAAGGGAAGGGGACAAGGTCCCCGGCGACGATTGCCAGAGCTCGCCTCTAGTTTCGGGGAGTAAGATACTCCGCTCTTTCTAGCTGATGTTTGCGAGGTGGACTTTTTCTCTTGAATCGCCTTTTACGATTAGCAGAGCCATGCTCTGGGCCAATTCTACCCCGGGCCCAGACGGGGTTGAATAACATATACAAGCCTTATCAATATAGGCCCTACTATCAATATAATATGTTGTTAATTTGACAAAATATATATTTATATGGTCACCTGCAATGCATGCAATTTTTAAAATAAAGACAAACACAAAAGCTGTAGGCCTATTTTGCACTGTGTAATAATGGCATAAGCTAGAAAGTCATTATTTTTTGTCAAAATACACAAACCTCTAGGTCTTATTATTTTCTAGCACAGCATAACATTATTAAAACAGTTTATTTCATAAGAATAATTTACTTGTTTAATGATAGCAATTATCGTAAAAATTGGCCCCGACTGGGCTCGAACCCAGAACCTCCGGCTTACATGACCGATGCTCTTCCAATTGAGCTATCGGTTTTGTTTGTTATCATTAAACGAGTAGGCCTATGTCCTGAAAGCAGGCTTGGCTATTGTACCACCTCTGGCCGATAATTTGAAAGTCGAAGAAACATGCCTGAAAAGTTTGCTGAATGAAAGAAGTCCTTTAAAATAACAGGGGAAAAATGTGAATTTTTTTGGGCGGGACATAACCTCACTACTGGAAATAATTATATTTAGATTTTTGGACAATAGTGTCAAATCTAGTTCAAAATTAAATTTTGAGAATCGGTTTTCTGGACATAGTTTCTAAACACCTTTAGGTAGCTATAGTTGGTGTACGATTTTTTTTGTCAAACGGTACAAATACGATTTTTTTTTTCAGTTTTGTACCGTTTGACAAAAAATCGTACACCACAACTGTTATTTTCAGAAAACTATTTTAGCTATAGCTTAAGTTATAGCTAAAGATGTTTAGAAACTATGTGCAGAGAGCCGATTCTCAAAATTCGATTTTGAACTAGATTTGTTGTGTACCCTATTGTCCCAAAGTCTAAATATAATTTCCAATAGTGAGGTTATGTCCCGCCCAAAAAAATTCACAATTTTTTGTTCTGTTATTTTAAAGGCCTTCTTTCATTCAGCAAACTTTTCAGACATGTTTCTTCGACTTTCAAATTATCGCCCAGAGGTGTTACAATAGCCTTAAAAACTCTTTTCTAATTGAGCGAGCGGAGCGAGCGTCTCCACTTGACTCTTATGGCTCGAATGTCTGTTTTTTTTTTTTTTCTGTTACTGCTTCGATACAGGTCGCACCGTTTCTCTGATCGATCTGAAATTTTTCACACATGTACATACCACCTAGGCGGGTTGCTGTATAGTTTTTGAACAAAATCCGATCGTTGGTTATAAAAAATAAAAAATAAAAATAAAAAATAAAAAAATAAAAATGTTCCGATCGTTATGAAATTTTTGCAGGGTCAATAAGTACACCATTCTCTCCTATTTTTCAAATTTTCAGCTAAATCGGTCAAGACGTTAAAGACTTATTGGTAATCATAATTCGAAAAATGATGCTAAAAAATGAAGGAGGCAGTGAAGATACAAAGATACACTTTAGAAGGCATGACGTGAATGAGTACAATGCAAAGATGTTGGAATAGTATACAGTGTACAATGTCAATATCCGTTAGGCCTACCCTGTGTGGTGGGCCTTATTGGAATGTCGTACTCGGGTCATGTTGCACGTATCGGTGCTCGCTCAAACACGCGTCCATCTGAGCGTTTTCCTAGTATTTAATTACATAATGGTGAAGATTTTCCTCAAAAGCAATGTCTTAGACACTGTCAAGATCATTCCATAAAACATGGAAAGCTAGCTCTTCATTCTTGCTACAACACAATATTAGTTTGAGAAGAGGTCACAATTCACAAATAAGAAAAGCAGATTTCAAGTAAACAAACTCATTGTAACATTATACAGAAAAGGTTTTGTTTTTCTGCATTCTGCAGTATACGATACAAGCGCGTGGCCCTATACCTTATGAGCTAGCCTGCGCGCTCATACTGACAGGTTCCGTGGCCACTTGGAGAGAGCGTCGAGCTATGGAGGAAGGAGTCCAGGGATCGAGTCCGATAGATACCAATAAAATTTAACCATCTCAAACTTCTTCCATCTAATGTGTATCTGTTACTTAGTATGTACATGTGTAAATTGAAGTCCTCAAGTCGTTGAAAGTACTTAATTTTAGTAAATTTGATTTCATCTTTTTGGTTATTTGAGTGACTACTAGATCGCGCTAGTGTTTCCTTACCGCTGGTTATCAATTGGTTTACAGTTGGTTATCAAATGGTTATTATATATAAACCATGGTTATCAATTGGTTTACAGTTGGTTATCAAATGGTTATTTGTTGGTTATCAAATGGTTATTAGTTGGTTTACAAACTTACTGAGCAGTGGTTTACAAATGGTTATCAATTGATAACCATTTGGTCATATTTTGAAACATTGGTTTACAAAAAGTTATTAAAAGGTTACTAAAAGGTTATGTAAACCTTGTTGCTAAATGGTTATCAATTGGTGATGAATATTTTTAGTAAGGTTGACGACCGCGACGAGAGAACCCCCCTTTCCGCCCCCTTACCCGTGGCTGGTTCTGACCAGCATGGGCTTCTCCTCCCCATCCCCTAGGCTAGGGTGGTGCATTATGACCCAACGGTTAACGCGTCCTTAATCCAAATAAACCAAACCAAAAACTAGAGGGGAGCTCTGGCTTTCCCCTTGCTTGTGGCTGGTTCTGGCCAGCACGGTTGTGTCCTATCCACATGAATAGAACGTGGCGCATTATGACGCAACTGTTGACGCGCCCCCAAACTAAAACAATAAAGTGTGTGTGGTTCGTTTGTTTTGTGGTTGGAGGCTCTGCTTCCAATGTAGAGGGTCCAGGGTTCGATTCCCGCTATAGGCAGAAGCATTTTAACTTCTGATTAGACCCAAGTCCATCAGTTCTTGGCCTAGGAATGTGTAAACGGTGACTTGGAGCCGTCCTAGCGACGAGGAACAGTAAATTCTAAGGTGTTTTTAGCCTTGTTGATAAAGGTACTGTCCGCTTGTGGAATCGTGTCCAGCTTGATTGATCGGTGTTTCCTACTTCAATACGCCGGTCTCCAGTTGGTCATTGTTCGCTCGTCGATGGTGTCGGCGCCTACAGAGTTGGCTTTGTCGGCTTTAATTTTTATGTCCCCCACTGAAAATCGGTTAAGGAAAAAATTAAATTTTAAATTTTTTTTAATTTTTTTTATTTTTACTTTTTGGGAAATGAACTTTTCCCGTAGTAAACTTTAAATGTTATTAAAAAATTTTTAAAAGGCGACGAACACAAATTTGAAAATTTAAATTTTACAAAAAAAAAATTTTAAAACAAAATTTCCTCTTTTAAAAAAGTTACTTTCTGAGTCTAGACTATCACTGGGCGCATTTTAAAAACCTATTGGGTTTTGCCCGCGCCCTGGATCCTCATGTTTCGTGTGAAGGTGTGTTTATCATCTCTGGTCCCGGGCCCCTTCTATTTTTTAAAGCGTTGGAAGTTCCCCGTTTTTTGCAGTAAAAAACCGTTTAACATGTTGACCCCTCACATAAAGGTGAAGTTTCCTCACTTCGTCGTCAGAACTTTGGAGGGGGAAATTTTAAAGGGGCATTATTAAAAGCACTTTTTAAACCCCCAATTTCATAAAACCCAATGCCCCGGGTCATGTTATTTTTTTACCTAAAAAAATGTAAACCCCTGAAATAGTACAGCCCGTGGGCATTATTATTTCACGTTAAAATGGTCGTTTGGGGGCATTCAATCAAGTTCCCGTTCCGGGATGTCAATTGGATCAAGTAACGATTGTTTGGATTTGCGACAGACTCTTGGGATTTTGGTTTGGAAAAATTAAACAAATTGCATAGTGTGATGCCCACACTGACTAAAAAAATTCTTTCTCCTGCTCTCACGTAGAGAAGAGGTGGCTTTTTCCCCGGGAATTCGAATAGGCGTCTAACTCACGGATGTATCTTTAACCGTACATCATATGCTAGCAAAATTTTTACCAAAATATGAAATTGCGCACGTTTTTTATCTTTTCCCAAATCAGATAAAACCCTTCTTTCATGTGATAACAGCGACAAAAAATTCTTTTTTTTGGGGGATTTAAGGTTAAAAATTTTAAAAAAATTTTTAATTTCACATTAAACACATTTCCTTTGTTTCAAATTATTTTGTTTTTTGGCTATCACTATCATCCCCAACATTTTCTTTTTTTTTTAAAAAACTCAAAAATCAAATTATCATCAACAAAAAAATCATTTCATTAAATTATTTTTTCACAGCGGCGCGATATGACCTCCCCGGGTTTTGAAGCCCCCATTTTCTCACGTTTTGTTTTTTTTTTGAGTTTTTAAATTTCTCTGTCGGGGCCCCCAGGCCTAAAAATTCCAACCGAAACCCTTCTCGTGGTTGGCCCGGATTGGGGGATTTTTTCACCCCCTGAAACAAAAGGGGCAACTCGGGGGGTCGTCGTGGGGGAACCCCCTTCCCTTTGCCCTTCCCCCCCGACGGCGACGACAAAGCCCAACACGGAGGGATTGACACGACGGGACACCACGACTTTGGGGAAACCCCTCCCCTTTCCCCATATGCTTGGGGCTGGTTCTGCCCAAAATTTCCCCCCCCCCCCCCAAATATCCCCTGGGGCTAAGTAATTTTGTATATTTGGTCGCAATTTAAACCCTTTCGGGATTTGGGTGTGAAATTTTAAAAAAATGTTTTTCCCAATTAGGGAAAAAGAATGCGTGAGGGTTTTGAGAAGAAAAAAATTTTAATTAGTTTGGAAATAGAAACCAACTATCCCCCCAAAATTTTTATAGTCTTTTTATATCCACTTAGAAAACAATCTTATCATAAACCACCAAAAACCCCTTTCATAATTTTCCCATATTCACGGGCCGGCGAAATTGACCAAACCCATTTGAAGCCCCCAACTTTCTCACGTCGTCGTCGTTTATTTACTTTTCTATTTTAAAGAACGGAGCCCAAAAAAAAACCAACGGTTCATAGGCGAGATACGCCCCAAGTTGAAAGGGGGGGCTTTAACCAAATTTTTTCTATAAACTAAGAAAGAAAATTTAACCTTGAAACACACATAAACGGGTTTTTCTTTTACTGCATTATAACAGGCGGGAAAATATGACCTAGTTTCTCACCCCCCGTCGTTTTTTTGGGACTTTAAATGTGAGTCTTGAATTATTTTTTTTGTTTTTTGTCAATATTATCTTTATAAGGAGAAGACGCCGAAATTTACAAATTACTTAATTATTAGACGAGGGAGCGAAGTGACTGAGGATTTTCCATTCATGAAAAATCGCAAATTCCCCTGATTCCCGTGGGGTTTTTCAATTTAAAATCACCCCCAAACGCTAAATAGAATTTCCGGGTGAAATTTTAAAAGGCATCCGGTACGGTTAAATGAGAACTGCTAAAAGTCAAGCGGATTAAAAGGAAAAAAAAAAACAATTAGGGGGTTTTTGGTAGAGGCGTGAATTTTGGATTGTATCCTCAAAAAACAATATTTTAAAAAAATTGCCCCGGGACCCTAAAAAAACCAAACCGGTTTTAAGGGGGGGGAAGGGGGGGAAAAATGGCCCTTTTTCAAATATTAAAAATTAAAAAATCAAACTAAATTTGAAACCTCGGATTACAAAATAATCATATTGTGTTAAAGACAAAAAAAAAAATATATCACTATATATGGGATATCAACCAGATTTTTCACCCCTTTGTCTTTTTTCACAAATTTACTCAATGTGGGTGGAAGGATTAGTCCCACCCGTCACGGGCTAAGTGATAGGGGCCGTAAAATTTTTTCCCAAAAAACTCAAAGAATTTATCTAAAAAATTTTTGGGCCCAAAAACGCCCTTTAAAAAAAATTTTTTTTTATTCCAATTTTTTTCTTTAACATTGAATAAAGAATTCAAAATTCTTGAAATTTCTGTATTTGCAATTTTTTAAAAGAATGTCTTTTGGGAATATACTAGAAATTTTCCAAAATCGGGGGACCCTGGGGACCTTTTCCCCCTTTTTGCCCCCAAAACACAACCCCTTTGAACTTTTTTAAAACATGAAGGTTTGAAATAATTTTTTTTAAAAAAAAAAGTTTTTTAGCGCCTTCATGGGCCCGTGGTTTGAATTGGGGCCCCGGAGCGTGGCTCTGATGAGCGAGCGTAGCGGGGGCGTCTTCACTTGACTTTTTTGGCTCGAATGGGCTGTTTTTTTTTTTTTTTTTTTTTTTTTGTTTGTTTTTTTTGTTTTTTTGTTTTTCTGTTCCTGCTTCGATACAGGGCGCAAACCCTTTCTCTGATTTGACCTGAAATTTTTTACACATGACATTTCCACTAGGCGGGGGTTTCTGTATAGTTTTTTTAACAAAATCCATTTGTTAGTTATAAAAATTTAAAAAAAAAGTTCCGATCGTTTTTGGGAAAGGGTTTCATGTCATAAGTATAAAAATTCTTTTTCCTTTTTCCAAATTTTTTTAGCTAAATCGGTCATGATTTTTAAGACTTATTGTAATCATAATTCGAAAAAAAAAAGTTAAAATTGAAGGAAAGGGAGTGAAGATACAAAGATACACTTTTGAAGGCCCTGACCTGAAATTTGTAAAAGCAAAGATGTTGGAAAAGTAAAACGTGTTTCAAATTTTAAAATCCATTAGGGGCCCACCTGTGGGGGGCCCCTTTTGGGAATGTCGTTTCTCGGGTCATGTTTCACGTACCGGGGCTCCTC
The DNA here is from genome assembly GCA_024449915.1 of Sweltsa coloradensis. NCBI lineage: Eukaryota > Metazoa > Arthropoda > Insecta > Plecoptera > Chloroperlidae > Sweltsa > Sweltsa coloradensis. The sequence continues at coordinate 3,625 of JAMZAV010008698.1, read as the reverse complement.
AAAACCCCGTCCCAAATGAGGGGTTTTTCCCAGAAATATTACAAGGCGATTCAGAGAAAAACGCCCCCTCGGGAAACATCAGCTAGTAAGAGGAGAGTAAACTACTCCCTGCAACTAGAAGCGAGCTCTGGCGGACCTTGACGACCTCTCCGACGACGTCGCCTATATTATGATCCTCCGCTCCCCAGCTCTCCCCCTACCCGTGGCTGGTTTGATCAACAGCGTGAGATTTTTTTACCCATATTCCCAAGGATAATAAAGTGCTTTATAGCCCTACGGTTGACGCGCCCTTATCCAAATAAACGAAACCAAGTCATCTAGGTTTAGTCATAAAATTAAATAAATCTTATAATTTATCTTATCATTTTCCATTCTAAAAATCACCCGAACTCCTAAAACACTTAAAACCCACTTAAAAGATTCGTTTTTAAAATAAAATAACCTGCTGTGCAATTGTGAAGGACATGCTCCCCCCCTTCCCCCCAACACCCACCACTTTCGATATATATTCCTGCGTGTACGCCACTGTGTGCGTGTCATGAGATTCGAACCCCCCGATCACTTGGGTGTACGCCACTGCTAGTGAGAGTATCGCATCCGCCTGTGCAGTGTGCATTCTACCGGGCAGAGTGCAGCACATGACTCACTGATGCACCGGCAATCTGACAAGTATAGGCTTCGTAGAGTCAGTAACGAACCTTCCACGGGCGAGGGAGGTCGCAGCTAGAGCTAGCGCGACGATGTCTAGTGTTATACCGTGTGTTTATGTTCATAGTGTTCGTGCAGCTAGGTCTAAGTGCGACGATAAGTGATAGACAGTGTGCTATTGTAGTAGCGTGCGTGTAACAAGCTTTATCGGGACGATAGACTGAATAATACGACATTGCTATGGTGCTTACTGGACTGTGCTATGTTAGTATGCGTGCAGCTAGGGTAATCGCGAGTCGCGACAGTTTTAGTGTTATATCGTGTGAGATTGTCGTGTATGTGAAGCTAGGGTTATGTGATGATTTATACATTGATGATTTCTGTTTCTTAAAGTCTCATATTAATGCACTACAGGCTATTCGGGACGATGAGTGGTGATAGATGACGATGGAGGACGATTACTAAAACATCATAATGTGTATGCGGATACGAACCCACGTCCTCGTAGTGCCATACGCTTAAGACCAGCGCCCTAATCACATGTCCCCACCGCGGACGGCATTATAGACTGGTTGGGAATGTAATGTGCTATGGAAATGGACTTGACAATGATCGATTGACTTCAAAAGGTAAGTCTCATTAATAAGTTGTTGGATGGAGGGGGGGGGGAGGGGGCAGATTTTGGAGCTTTGTACAAACATGACACCGTATGTGTTCTATGGGGGGGGGGGGGAGGGGTGATCATCATAGTCACGTGGTGTTGACAGACATGGCACAGTAATTGCACGCGTAACTCTTATCAGTCACAAAACACATTTACGTAAGGATGGCCGCTCTATAGGCAGTGGCGTAACTAGGAATAATTTCAAGGGGGGTGGAGTGTTTAATAGCTGGGGTATTGGGTAAAGCCCTAGCCGGCGTAAATTTTCATTAAAATACAGTTTTTCGTCATGTTTTGTCATGGGAACTCAAGGGATTGCCGTTTTGTTTATAAAGGATAAAATACACCGTTGATTTTGGGCGTAATATTTCAATTTGATTGCCCAACTAAATCATCATGTTATGCACAATAATAGAGACTACTTTGTAATAACCCCAGTCTGGGCCCCGAGTAGAATTGGCCCAGAGCATGGCTCTGCTAATCGTAAAAGGCGATTCAAGAGAAAAAGTCCACCAAGCAAACATCAGCTAGTAAGAGCGGAGTATATAACTCCCAAAATTAGAGGCGAGCTCTGGTAACCGTCGTCGGGGACCTTGCCCCCTTCCCGTGACGACCTTCTTCGACGACGATGACAATGACATCACGAACGATGACAAAGACGATGACGACCGCGACGTGAGAAACCCCCCTTCCTCCCCTTACCCGTGGCTGGTTCTGACCAGCATGGGCTCCTCCTCTTCCTCCCCTCCTAGGTTAGAGTGGTGCAATATGACCTAACAGTTGACGCGTCCTTAATCCAAATAACTCACTAGGCCTACTAACTAGAGTTTTGCTGCATACCTGGACACGTGGGCATAGAGGGAAATGAACTCGCTGATTGGGCTGCTAAGGAAGCTTCCCAGCGTCGCGACGTTGATTTCAATCTTGTTCCCGTTCCAGATGTCAAGAGTGGATTCAAGAAAAGATTGTTGAATTTGCGACAAGCATCTTGGAATGGGTTGCAAAATATCAAATTACGAAGTGTGGTGCCCTTACTGAATAATAAAATTCGTCCATCTACGTCTCGAAACTCACGTAGGGAATAGGTGGTATTGCCCAGAATTCGAATAGGCCACACACGTACAACTCACGGATATCACTTAACCAGAGAAAAGGTTGTTCCGATATGTGACAAATGTGATGTAATTATCTTTAACCGTTTATCAGATGCTATCAGAATGTATCAAATATGATGCCTTGCGCATGCAATTAGATATCTCCCAATCATATGAAGAACTTCTTACATATGATAACGGCGACAAACTTTCTAAATTTCTCATTCATAGTAATTTATTAAACCTAATTTAATTAACATCATAAACATTTCCTTAGTTTATTTATTTTTATTTACATACATAACTTTTATTTTGCTATTACTTTCATCATCTTTATTTTTGTTTGTTATTTATACACTAAGGAAACTATCTACTCATCAAACACACCTGCATTAACTCATCTCATTAACTTTCATTATCACAGGCGGCGCAATATGACCTAACCGGTTGAAGCGCCCTAGCTTCTCTCGTCGTATCCGTTAAAGTTATAACACTTGCCCAATGAATCTGTAGAGAGCACGAAAACTTCACAACTACTTCCAGCTGATGAAGCCATAGATATTCACATCCCACCTTTGCCTGTTGACTCAAGTGAATCTGCTGCAGTCCCACTAGTTTCGGACGCAGATAACGTGGGAATAACAGCAACACCAGCCACTTCAGAAGTTGGCTCTACCAATGAATTCATGGAGGTGGAAACATGTGAACACCGAGCTCTACCGAGTACGCAACCCCTGTTAATGAGAGCGGTGATCGCACGTCCCAAGAATTAACTAGAGATACAGATACTAATACTGATTCAGTGGCAATAAAATGCGACGTAACGGTCGTAGCTAACCAATCAAATGGTGTTTTTATCAGTGACGGTATCATTCAACCAAGATTACAGTCACAAAGTCCCCAATGTGAAAAATACTTTTTTTTTATCGCGATCCAATTAAAATGTGGTCCGCTAGGCCCAGTATCCCAGTACATAATTAAAAACACTAACTTTTAGAAGTCCCCCAAAACGTAACCTCAAGAATCAATCAAAAGCAACTAGTAATGTTATGAGTTGTAGTTCTCTACCACCTTCCCTCATTGCAGGAAACTTAATTCAAATGTTGGCTAAGTCTCCCAGATCAAAAACAAACAATGTTAGACCTACAAGCCCAGCAAATTTTCACCGCATCAGATCGTACAATCCAAGAAGATGAAAATCAAAATCTAAACATTACCCCCT
>JAMZAV010008697.1:0-28768 GCA_024449915.1 Sweltsa coloradensis | reverse complement strand
CTTACAACTTTCTCCTCCCACTTAATACATTTACTTAAATTAAAACAAGAATTTAAAACTTAGTACACGTATTTCAATTCCATGTTAAGGATGACATTATTTATGTTCCTTTTGTGAGTGTGGAAATATAAATCGTTGTTACCAAACTACTTTAAAACTACTTGTATAAAATAAAAACATGTTTCAATGGACGTAAGTTGTATCAACCTCGTAATATTTCAAGTAAACGCGAACTCGCCAACTTGTCAACACACATTCCCCGACTCAAACGACAAATTACGGAGATTTCTCATACGGGATTACGCCATCTCGCTTGCGAAGTGTGACGGGAGAGTCTGATTACCATGTTGATAGCGCATGAGTAGATTTTGGTTTTCAATGTTTGTATCGGTTTTAATAGGTTACGTTTCCGCCCGCGAAAACGATCTGGTTTATCTTTCGAATGTGACAGGTGAGTGCTTTGGACTCTGTCTTCCTTGGGTTTCGGCTTCTTTGTCGCGTGGAATCCACAGCTGTGTGGGAGTAAGAAGACGTCAGACAACGTGTTTGCCTAGTTTGCTATTTGTTCATATGTCAAATGGCTTTATCATAGTTAAGGCTATATTTATACGCTATAAAAAAGACGTATCATGATCAAAGAAAAAATTAAAACTTATCAATTTTAGTAGAGTTTGTTCTTAATCTAAATTTGTTTTGCATTTCTTTAAATCATTATGGCTGGTTCTGACCAGCTTGGGCACGGTGCAATATGCATTATGCATTATGACCTAACGGTTGACAATTCCTTAATCCAAATAAACCAAAACCATTCAAATAAATAACTTTTGTTTTGCTATTACTATCATCATCATACACCATTAACTCATCTCATCAACTTTAAATATCACAGGCAGCGCAATATGACCTAACCGGTTGAAGCGCCCTAATTTCCCAAGTCGTCATTGAAGCAGTCTTTAAACTTTTTATCATCCAGTTCCTCCGTTTGGCAAATAAGATTGGCCCAGAGCATGGCTCTGCTAATCGTAAAAGGCGATTCAAGAGAAAAAGTCCACCTCGCAAACATCAGCTAGAAAAAGGGGAATATATTACTCCTCGAAACAAGAGGCGAGCTCTGGCAATCGTCGTCGGGGACACCTCCCCCTTCCCTTTATGACCTCCCCGACGACGATGACAATGATACAACGAACGATGACAAAGACGATGACGACCGCGACGTGAGAATCCCCTTTCCTCCCCTTCCCGTGGCTGGTTCTGACCAGCATAGGCCCCTCATCCTCCTCCCCTCTAGGTTAGAGTGGTGCATTATGACCTATCGGTTGACGCGTCCTTAATCCAAATAAACAAAAAGAAAAATATTATCCATGGAATTTGACTGGTACATGGGAGCTATGTGTATATTGTGTACTGTATCCGTCTTCCACTTTTAAATTATTTAAATTAAGGGCGCGACAACCGTTAGGTCATAATGCGCCACTATTACTTAGGCTATATTATATGGAAAATCCCATGCTGGTTATAAACAGCCACGGGTAGGGGAGGACGTTCTCACGCCACGGTCGTCATCGTCTTTGTCATCGTTCGTGTTGTGGCCGACGTCGTCAGGGAGATTTCGGCTTCTTTGTCGCATGGAATCCCCAGATGTGTTAGAGTCAGAAGACGGCAGACAACGTGGTATGCCCAGTTCGCCATTTGTTCAAATGTCAAGTGGCATTATCATACATTGTATTTTTTACACTATAACAAATTACAGACTTGTTTCAACTTTGAACTAATAGCAAAACACTTTGACACGCATTCAAAGTAATTTATTTAACAAAATTTAATTTACATAAAATACATTTCATATTTTAATCAAAAAAATAATGTTTCTTTTGATGTTTATCATTTCCAACATATTCTTTTATTTATAAATTTATAAAAAAAATATAATCGTCAAACACACCAAACTTATTTCATAAGCTTTATTTTATTAACTTACAATATCACAGGCGGCACAATCTGACCAAACCGGTTGAAGCGCCCTAGTTTCTCACGTTTCAGTTTCGTTCTTGATTCGGCTTAGGAGTTCAGTTTCTGTTTTCCGTCCATAAGAAAAACCTAACAACATTTTATGACGACCACGACTTGAGAACACAAACCTCTTCATTCGTTTGGGTCCGAGTTATAATTTGGCCCAGCCCAGATCATGGCTCTGCTAATCGTAAAAGGCGATTCAAGGGAAAAAGTCCATCTCGCAAACATCAGCTAGTAAAAGGGGAGTATATTACTCCCCGAAACTAGAGGCGAGCTCTGGCAATCGTCGTCGGGGACCTTGCCCCCTTCCCTTGACGACCCCCGGCGACGATGACAATGACACAACGAACGATGCCAAAGACGATGACGACCGCGACGTGAGAAATCCCCCTTCCTCCCCTTACCCGTGGCTGGTTCTGACCAGCATGGGCCTCCTCCTCCCCACCCCTCTTAGGCTAGAGTGGTGCATTATGACCTAACGGTTGACGCGTCCTGAATCCAATTAATCCAGTTAAACAAAAAAAACCCTCCCCCCCCCCCCCCCCTAGGTTAGAGTGGTGCATTATGATCTAACGGTTGGCGCGTCCTTAATCCAAATAAACAATTCAATACCATAATAAGTTGTAAATTTTACTTGTATCATTAATCATGTACCATTGATTCATTTATAAATATAGTAGATTCTTTTAAAATATAGAAAACATGCTTATGTAGCACTATAATAACACTAAAATTATTGTTCATATTATTGTTCATTTCAATTCAAGTATTAAGTATACACACTATGTTCATAGTACCACGATAGAACTTGCCAATTAATAATTTTAACAATTAAAATCTATGAAATAAGAAAAAGAGTTGATTGGAAAAAAACACTTACTCGTTTGTACTCCTGCGCTAACTTGACGTGGTGTCAGCCGTGAAACCCTGGACTCGCGCGAAATGTAAATGTCTAGTCCGCGCGTTAAACGTCTTCCTCGTGCCCAGCCAGACAATGCTTATCACACACGACATTGTCAATATTTTAACGACTCTGGTAGGTCCACGACCATTGACAAGATTACAATAACCGTGGGCTAAAGGTCATAGAAAGCTTGATCGTAACACACTTGCTGCTCGAAGCAAGTGATATTGGTAGCTATGACACACCACGATCCATAGACCGATCTAGACTTGAAAACTTATAAATCTTAATAATAATCAAACACCCGGTTCCAACATCAGTCAGGTCGGGGGGTGACGTATCCCCAATTTCTCGGGCTGTGGACTCTCAGTGTTTGCTAGCCAGGCTCAACACCTCCTCATCTACTTCGATGTCTTCTATGACAGGCATTTCTACCAGTTCTCTCCTTTTCTTTCTATCCTCCCAGAGTCTTTCTTCATTAATTCTTTCCCATGATTTTCCTCTTTCTCAATGTTCCATTTTATTTGGTCCCTCCATCTATCTCTTGGGCGTCCAACTCTTCTCTACTCCCCCCCCCCCCCCCCCCCCATGTGTGTTCAAATTCTCTTCTTGGGATTCTATTTTGCTTCATTCTTCGTACGTGCCCATACCATCGAAGTCTTTCTCGTCCTATTTTATAGGATTTTTTATATTTCGTAAACTTTCCACTCCTAGTTTGTTTCTTATTGTTTTGCTCCGTACCTTGTCTATTTTTGTTAAGGCTACAGAACTTCTTAAAAATTTCATCTCTGCTGCTTGTAATCTGCTGTCTTCCTTTCCTCCTATTGTCCATGTCACGGATGCATATGATATTATTGGGAGGAAATACATTTTGTACAATAACATCTTGCACCTGGATGATATTTCTTCTTTCCATAATAGTTTACGTACACTTTGGTAAAATTTGTCTGCTAATATAATTCTCCTTGATATTTCAGCATCTAGTTTTGCGTCCTTTGTTAGTATACTTCCGAGGTATTTAAATGCTTCTGCAATGGCCAGCTCTTCACCCCGTAATATTATCTTCTTTTGATTTTGTTTACTTTTCTTCATTACTATTAATGTTTCACTCTTTTCAATGCTTATTTTCATGTTAAACTTCAGTGTTTCCTCATTCCATCATATTTAACGAAATTTAATTCACATCATACACATTTCCTTTAATACTTATTTATATTTAAATATATTTAAAAAGGTTTTGCTTTAACTATAATTAATCACCATCATTTTTTTTTTAAACTTATAAAAAATATAATCAGCCCACCATTAACTTATTTCATGAACTGTCAATATCACAGACGGCGCAATAGGCCCTAGTTTCTCACGACGTCGTTTTTGTGATAGGTAGGTTAATTTATTAGTCCCCCGTCTGAACCCGGGGTAGAATTGGCCCAGTGCATGGTTCTCTTTCTTTATCGTTCAATGCGATTCAAGAGAAAAAGTCCTTCTCGCAAACATCAGCCTACAAGAAACGTTGTATTACTCCTCGATACTAGAGGCGAGCTCAGGCAATCCTCGTCGGGGACACTTCCCCCTTCCCTTGACGACCTTCCCGACGACGATGACAATGACAAACGAACTATGACAAAGACAATGACGACCGCGACGTGAGAAGCCGCCTTTCCACCCCATAACCGTAGCTGGTTCTGACCAGCATTGGCCCCTCCTCCCCATATCCCCTAGATTAGAGTGGCGCATTATGACCTAACTGTTGACGCGCCCTTAATCCAAATAAACCAACAAATATTTGTTTTTATTTTGGTTTCGTCAGTAAACGTTGTAATAGTCCCTTCAAAATCAAATGGCAACGGTGACGTATATCCAACTATCTCATACAAAGTTATCTTGTTGAATGAAATGTTATTTATATTTGAAAAATAATTTTAAATTTAATAATAAATTATTGTTTTATTAGTATTATTTTATAACTTAGAAAACACAAAAACCACAGGTGGTTTAATGACCTACATAATGTATAGAAGCGCCCTAGTCTCTCACGTCGTCTGCGTGTTATCCTATAGTCTTATTTAACGACACATGTGATGTACCTTTAACCGTACATATTATGCTAGCACAATGTACCAAATATGACGGTGCGCACTTAATTCGATCTCTTTCAATTATATGAAGAAATCTATCATGATGATGATGATTATTTATTTCAATTCACATAAATAACTTTTGTTTTGCTATTACTATCATCACCATAATTTTCAATTTTATACACTTAAAAATTCAACAGAAAATCAACATCTCATCAACTTTCAATATTACGTGCGGCGCCATGACCTAACCAGTCAATTGAAGCGTCTTAGTTTCTCATGTCATGTTATGTGGAGAACTTTGGAATATTTCGAATGTTATGGTGGACAGCGCTATATATACGGGTTCCGGGATCGTATTACGTAATCAAATTCTGGTAAGAGAAAATAAGACACAGTCTGTCATTCCGCACTAAAATTTCATGACGATTATGCAAGAAGACGAATCAAGAACAAACTGTGGAATTAGAACGTATATTATTAGTAAGAGCTATATGATTAAACTTGTGTTTGAATGGGGGACAAAAAGAATGAGTGAGAAACAATTAACTACTATTCCAATGTTGCTCGAGTATTTGTTATAAAATGCAACATTATAGCCACGTGTGTGGCTTTAGGGATCGATCATAACTATCAACCGTGTTATAATTAAGGTGGGTATATAATAGCGGGGGGAGGCGAAAAACCTTGATTTAGAGGGGAGAAAGAAATTATTCAACGAAATCGGAAAGAAAGGTAATTTGTTTTTACTCACGAAATAAAAGAAAACGTAACCGTCTGGGAACTATCCCCCTTCCCTTGACGACCTCCCCGACGACGACAACGACGACCATGCCAACACGAATGATGCATGAAAAGACTACGACGACCACGATATGAGAATCCCCTATTTCCTCCCCTACCCGTGAATGTTCTGACTTGTGGGAGCTAGCTTTCTCCCAATATCTCCTAGGCTAGAGTGGCGCGTTATGACCGAACGGTTGACGCGACCTTAATCAAATAAACAAAACTATTAGTATTATCATTTATATTTGATTTTTAGTGTAGGCTATCTGAAATAAGAAATGTTTTGTTTGATTGTTTCTACTTGATCATAAATAATATAATATAATATAATATAATATTTAATTCCCCTGATATAGTGGCGCATAATGATCTAACAGTTGCCTCGTCAGTAAATCAAATAAATTAAATTAAACTAAACTAAACCAGTGGTTTTAAGAAAATTATCAGAAATCATGCTTATAAAAATTTTGAAAACAAATATGATAAATTATTCTTAAAACAAAATGGGCATAGCAAACACACACAAACAAACAATCTTCGTAACTTTTTCCCTTCAAATTATAAATAATTAGTCTGTTGGTAATTCAACGAAATCGGATAGAAAGGTAATTTGTTTTTCCTCACGAATAATAAAAAAACATACCGTCGGGGAACTATCTCCCTTCCCTTGACGACCTCCCGACGACTACAACGACGACCATGCCAACACGAATGATGCATGAAACGACTACGACGTCTGGGTCCGGGGTAGAATTGGCCCAGAGCATGGCTCTGCTAATCGTAAAAGTCGATTCAAGAGAAAAAGTCCACCTCGCAAACAAAGAGCGGATCTTACTCCCCGAAACTAGAGGCGAGCTCTGGCAATCGTCGTCGGGGACCTTTCCCCCTTCCCTTGACGACCCCCCGGCGACGATGACAATGACACAACGAAGAATGACAATGACAAAGACGATGACGACCGCGACGTGAGAAACCCCCCTTCGTTCCCTTACCCATGGCTGGTTCTGACCAGCATGCCCCCAACCCCCCTTAGGCTAGAGTGGCGCGTTATGACCGAACGGTTGACGCGCCCTTAATCTAAATAAACCAAAAAAAATATTACACCACAGGTAATTGAATTTCGGACTGCAGTCATAGTCATCTATCTATATAAATAAAAACGAATGTATGTATGTCAGTATTTGTCCTTTATGCATTACTACGACATTCATCCGATCTTCATGAAACTTTCCTAATATATGTATTTTTTCACGGGGAAGGTTTCTATGCTATCCATTTTGTTGTAACTCCTCCACGTGGTGATCGGTGCCTGCAAAGAGGACTCACCAATGAACTGACTTCGACACCGTTGGACATATCACCATGAAAGATCAAACACACCATTTACTCATCTCAACAACTATCATTATCACAGGCGGCGCAATATGAACTAACCGGTTGAATTGCCATAGTTTCTCACGTCGTCATGCATTCTATTGTAGATACATCCCCCGTCTGAACTCGGGGTTAGAATTGGCCCAGAACATAGCTCTGCTAATCGTAAAAGGCGATTCAAGAGAAAAAGTCAACCTCGCAAACATCAGCTAGAAAGAGCGGAGTATCTTACTCCCCGAAACTAAAGGCGAGCTCTGGCAATCGTCGTCGGGGACCTTGTCCCCTTCCCTTGACGATCCCCCGGCGACGATAACAATGACACAACGAACGATGACAAAAAGACGATGACGACCGCGACGTGAGAAACCCCCCCTTCCTCCCCTTACCCGTGGCTGGTTCTGACCAGCATGGGCCCCTCCTCCCCCCCCCCCCTTTAGGCTAGAGTGGTGGTGGTAGTGGATGACCTAACGATTGACGCGTCCTTAATCCAAATAAACAAAAAAATACGTATTTTTTTAATGGAGAAGTACACTTCTGCGAAGGGTTCTAGCATACGTCGCAGCAACGCGCGACGGGTAAGCTAGTTGAAGTTTAAATGAAGGGCCCTACAGTTAAACTTTTCTAAAACTCCCATTCAAATAATGGTTTAAAATAAATTGATTTTCACGACTTTGGAAACGTAAGAAAGTTTAAAAATGAATCTTGTTTGTGATTTTTTCTATACAATTAACGCAGAATATCGAACATCTACGACAGTAGGGCTGTCCTTGCGCGTTTAATTGACAAATTTCGAAAGTTTTTCTGAAAATAAATATATTTTCAATTCGTATTGCTATCAGTACAAATTTTTTTTTTATATATAATCTTAATAAACAATATAATAACAAACACACACCATAAAAACATCTGATCAACTTTTAGTATCACAGGCGGTGCAATGTTACCTCCTAATCGGTTGAAGCGTCCTAGTTTCTTACGTCGTCGTTATTACTATGCATATTTTACTCCCCGTAAATAGAGGCGAGCTCTGGCAATCGTAGTCGAGGACCTTGCCCAATTCCATTCACGACCCCTCGACTACGATAATCACAATGACACCACGAACGATGTTGGCCCGGGGTAGAATTGGCCCAGAGGGGCCAGAGCATGGCTCTGCTAATCGTAAAAGGCGATTCAAGAGAAAAAGTCCACCTCGCAAACATCAGCTAGTAAGAGCGGAGTATCTTACTCCCGAAACTAGAGGCGAGCTCTGGCAATCGTCGTCGGGGACCTTGCACCATTCCCTTGACGACCCCCCGGCGACGATGACAATGACACAACGAACGATGACAAAGACGATGACGACCGCGACGTGAGAAACCCCCCTTCCTCACCTTACCCATGGCTGGTTCTGACCAGCATGGGCCCCTCCTCCCCACCCCCCTTAGGCTAGAGTGATGCATTATGACCTAACGGTTGACGCGTCCTTAATCCAAATAAACCAAAAAACCTATGATAAAGGTGACAAACTTAAAATCTCATTCGAAGTAATTTGTTCAACCAGTTTTTCATTATATTAGATCCATTTCACTTTTCCCATCAATATCATACTTCAACGTTATCCTTTCCTTAAAAAGTTAGAAAACAATATTATCAGGAACACACAACAACAATTAAGTATTTATTTTGACCGCTACTAGTTTCTATAAATAAATATAAATAAATTCGTATTTAAAGTCTAAACTCACTTATAGTCTGTTGTCATATAACTGTTTATCAGTGGGGGAACCAAAGCGACCAAGCCAACCCTGTAGGCCCCGACGCAATCGACGAGTGAACGATAACCAACTAAAGATCGTTTTTATTTTTAAAATAGTAAATATAGCAATCTTTGGTATGGACAATGCGAACACCCGCGGATCAACGCCAGAATTAACCAGCCAATAGAACAAATTTGAATGTTTTTGTGCGGACGTATTCGTTGCTAGGACGGCTCTGAAGTCACCGTATATACTAATTCCTAAGACATGACCGGATTGAATTAAGTTTAAATCAGAAATTTAAAAACATTTACCTAGAACGGGAATCGAACCCTGGATCTTCTGCATTGGAAAGAAGAGACGCTAACTACAAGACCAACGACCCATTCTCTAATTTTAGGATAATTTTCATGTGGATGAAGGACACCTTTCCAGGTGGATATAGGACGTGGTCCCTCTTCTTGCATTCTTTTCTTCATGATACCAATACAATCTGCATGTATTTATGCGTGTATTATACGTAACATATAACAGGCGGCGCAAACGACCTAACTGATTGGAGCACCCTAGTTCCTAAAGTCGTCTACTGTGATTCTACACCACACACACACATCGACCCCGTCTGGGTCCGGGGTAGAATTGGCCCAGAGCATGGCTCTGCTAATCATAAAAGGCGATTAAAGAGAAAAAGTCCACCTCGCAAACATCAGCTAGTATGAAGGGTAGTATTATACTTCCCGAAAATAGAGGCGAGCTCTGGCAATCGTCGTCGGGGACCTTGCCCCCTTCCCTTGACTACCCCTCGACGACGATGACAATGACACAACGAACGATGACAAAGACAATGACGACCGCGACGTGAGAAACCCCCCTTCCTCTCCTTACCCGTGGCTGGTTCTGACCAGCATGGGCTCCTCTTCCCCCTCCTAGGCTAGAGTGGTGCATTATGACCTAACATTTGACGCGTACTTAATCCAAATAAACAAAAAAACACACACATCGACTGACATTTCATCATATAAATGAGCCCATGGTCATAATAAGTACACCACCTTTCGCGAACAATTATTGCAAGTTCATGCTTCAACTTTTCACCTCTAGTACTGCATGACATCAGTGTCTCGCCTACATTAAGTACATAGGTGTAGGCCTACAGAATACCAACAGATCTCGCGAGACTAATGGAAGCACGCAGGCGCATTCCCCACCTTCGGCATTCTAACCTCTCTCCCTTCCATTGAATCCCCTCGGACAACGACGACCATGACAAAGACGATGACGACCACGACGTGAGAATTCTTTCCTTTACTCATCTACCTGTAGCCGATTCTGACCTGAATTGGATTTTCCTCCCCATACATACCCTTGGTTAGAGTGGCGGAAAATGCCCGAACGGTCAACGCGCCGTTAATTAAAAGAAACTTTATTTCCAGCGTTATTTCCATTCACATAAATAATTTTTCTTTTGATATTACTATCAACATTTTATTTTCATATAATTTTATACACTTAGAAAACAATCTAATCATCAAACACACCATTAACTCATCACACCAACTTTCAATATCACAGGCGGCGCTATACGACCTAACCAGTTGAAGCACAATAGTTTCTTACGTCGTTCTAGTAACGGAGGACGTGACGCTTTATGACCTAACGGTTGACGCGCCCTTAAACGAAATAAACTAAAATTAACTAAAAGAACAAAATTATGTACAGCAGCTATACACAACAAATAAACAAATCACATGAATGTGGAAAATACAATGTCAATTATTCAAACTGGAACTAGAACACTTCTGTTCTAGACACTTTCAAGACTGACGGAAAGCTAGTCCCCGTCTGGGCCCGGAGTAGAATTAGCCCAGAGCATGACTCTGCTAATCGTACAAGGTGATTCGAAAGAAAAAGTCCTCCTCACAAACATCAGCTAGTAACAGGGGAGTATATAACTCCCCGTAACTAGAGGCGAACTCTGGCAGTCATCGTCGGGGACCTCTCCCCCTTCCCTTGGCGACCTCCCCGACGACGATGACAATGACAACACGACATGAGAAAGGCGACAACGACAGCGGCGTGAGAACCCCCTCCTCCTCTTACCCGTGGCTGGTTCTGACCAGCATGGACCCCCACTCCCCACAACCCCTATAAGGCTAGAGTGGTGCATTATGAGATGACCTAACGGTTGACGCGTCCTTAATTCAAATAAACAAAAAAAATAGTGGATGGATACGCCCTCAGGTTCTGTAAAGAAAACAGTTTATTACATTTCTTTTCGTTTGACCTTTCAACAAAACGTTACTTACACGGTTTTAATATTTAAGAGCCGCTTTAAACTCTCCCAACAATGCAAACCATTCGAAATTCGATCCTATCTGTTGAATTAAACGTTTTTTTGTTCACTATAAATTGATCGTTCACGCTATACGCGGTGGATCCACCTGTATTCATTGCGCGTGCGTCCACACCGGATTGAATTTCGAACAGTCACGCCTTCTACTAGGTGGTTATCATTAAGAGAGACAACAATAGACACACACCTTGTACCATGCTTTTTCAATGTAGAAGGGAAACCGGTCCTGGTTTATGGCAATATGTTACGTAACGGTGACTGCAGTTTAACTGATTGTAACTTAATGCAAGGGGTGTGTAAAGATTGGATGCTTATTTCATAACGTTACTCTTTCACAATCGTAAGCCGTTTTTAAGATAGTTTAAAATTTTTTGATAAGCGTCCATTTTTCGATTTGGTTGCACGGGATACAATTCCGTAGGTCCCGTCTGGGCGCATTATGCCTAACGGTTGACGCGCCCGATAAAAAAATAAACCTGACAATCCAAATGCAATGCAAATATACACATAAAAATAAACTCGACGGGATTTGAACCAGAGATCTCCGTAATTAGATGATAGGCCTACAATTCACACATTGAACGGCGACAAAGTTTCAAAGTAATTTATTTTAACACTAGGCCGCTTCGCGAACGCCTTTTCCAGTCGCGTTGATAGATGAGCTTTTTTAATATTTCTGTCTTATGATTACGTTTTCAAGTGGAATCTCATTACTTTTTCTATCGTTAATTGATAATTACTTGTTAATTATACACCTGTAAATGGCTTATATTAAAAACTTAATTTCTATGAATTTTTACCAACTTTTTCAACTTTTTCATTCAAAAGGCACTATAATCACCACAATCTTTATGCCAATGTAAAATATGAACGTTGAAGCTCCACCCGTTTGATCAAAATCGGCCCAAATATCACGAACATATTGTATTAAAAACCGGAAAAATCGTAAAAGTACGATTTCTATGAGAAATATTTCTTTAAATGTCTCTAAAATCAAAACTTATATAATTTTAGTGATTTTAAACGATACTATAAAGTTTCATTAAGATCGGTGTAGCCGTTTGCCAAATATCACGAAAATATCTCGAAAAAATCCTAATCATAAGAAATATTTGATCGATTCTACCAAAAAAACGTAGCAAGTCTAAGTTCACAGATTTCGAAGATCCTCTCCAAATTTCATCAAGATTGCATATGCCGTTTGCCCGGTAGAGCGCGAACAAACAGACAAACATAACAAAAAAAAAGCACGCGGCTAATTTTTTTGGGAGGTCAGTGAATTGAAGTCTTCGCTTCTCTCATCCAAATATTAATTTCACATCTTGTACATATTTGACCCTCTTGGGCCTGGTTATATATTGGCGAGCATGGCATCTGCTATCGTAAAAGCGATTTCAGAGTAATAAGACCACTTCGCATAACTATGCTAGAATATAGGGTGTATATTATATTATCCCGAATCTAGAGTCGAGCTTGGCAATCGTATCGGGAACTTGCCCCTTTGCCTTGAGCTACACCCTCGACGCGATGACACTAGACACAACGACGATACAAAGACGATGACGACCGACGTCGAGAAACCCCCTTCATCCACCTTACCGGCGGTTGACCAATGGGACCCCTCCTCCCCCCCCCCCACCTAGTTAGAGTGGTGCATTTATAGACCTAAACGGTTGGCGTCCTTAATCAACCTACCTCAAAAAATCCTATTTACTATATTTCAAATTCGAATAATCCATTTTTTTTTGCTATTACAATCATCACCAACAATTTTCTTTACTTTTATAAATTTAGAAAACAATTTAATCATCGAACACGTAATTTCATTTTCGTTCAATATCACAGGCGGCGTTATATGACCTATAACCGGTTGAAGCGCCCTAGTTTCTCACGTCAGATTCGTGGAAGTTGGTACGTTGCGCTCCAGAACACAGGAAAACATTGCATATTATAGTAAAAAAGCAAGCCACTGTGCACAGTTGTTGTATACGACTAGATGGATTTGACTGAGAAAAATCTGCGTTGTATCTTCAGTCAGGCCAATAGGGCCTAAATGGCGAAAAAATAAATTTAATTTGAAGTATCGAATCGTAAATAGTGCTTAATGTCTATTGGGTGGTTATCGACGGACCAAAATTGGTTATCATCGTTGGAACTTCAGTCGCGCTAGGGGTTTAAATCCCAAAAAATGACAAAAAAACACCAAATCAAATCTTCGACCATTTACATTTTTAATGAAGATTGATGAACTTACACGAGGAGGTGTCGGCAATTGTTCCACCACACCTTAAAGTGGCCAAACATCAACACAAAAGGGCTGCATATAATACAGACCTTTGTGAAATTAAGGACATTGTCTTAAGGAATGGTGGACCAAAAATGATTTCTAAGAGAATGAAGTAAAGGACGTCAAAAAAGTAGAATGGGAAAGGGTATAAAGAGCGATAATTTTTTTTAAATTTGCGGGACATAACTCAGAATCAACAATTTTATTAAATTTCGGAAACAGGCTCAAGTCAAAAATTTAAATTTTTTTGAGCGGTTTTTTGTAATATTTTTTTACGCCTAACACACGGATTTTTTAACAAAAGAAAAGTTACCCATAGGGGACACATGAAGACCTTTAACGGATCATATGTGAGAATGTGCCAAATATGAGCCTTTCGCACACAAATTTTACTCTCCCAATCATATGAAGAATTTATCATATAAACGGGACAAACTTTCTAAATTTTCATCCATAGTAATTATTTAACCCAAAATTTTAAATTTACATCTTACACATTCTTTATTTTCTTTTTTTCATTTTCATACATAACTTTTATTTTGCTATACTTTCTCATCATCAATTATTTTGTTATTTATACACTTAGAAAACAATCTAATCATCAAACATACCTGCATTAACTCTTCTCATTACTTCAATCACAAGCGGCGCAATATGACCTAACCGGTTTACGCGCCCTAGTTCTCACGTCGTCGTCGTTCTACACTCCTTTATCTAAAAACCTAAATATAAGTATTATTGGTTTATATGGTTTCAGGCGTTGCACGATTTTTCCCTTAAACGGTACAAAATTTGAAAAATTTACCAGCAGGCGAAACAAATTGTGCAACGCAACAAACCATATAAATCCAAAAATCCTTTTATTTAGGTTGTAGAAAAAGGAGTGTAAAAAATAATATACAAAAACCGTGCTAAAATTAAATTTTGAACTTGAGCAACGATTCCAGTAATTTAAACAAAAAATGTTATTCTGAGGTTATGTCCGTCAAAAAATTTCAAAAAAAAAAACCGCTCTTTTATTAACCCCCTCTTACATTCTACTTACTTTTCAGACGCTTTTGCTTTCTTAAGAAATCATATTTGGGTCTGGGATTCCCTTAAATTCAGTTTTATTCTTTAAATTTCAAAAAAACGTTTCAACCTTCCCGTTATAATTAAAAAATTTAGTCAACCAAAGTGAAAAGACTTAAGTGAGAGTGAGCGACACGGATGACGGGGCTTGGCAGCCCCCTGGGCCGACATTTACATGGGATGCGATGACAGGGGAGTCCACACGCTTTAGGGGGGGTCGTGCGATCAGTGTGGATAGGTCAGGGCTCCAGAACAGGATTTTCACCGGTACTATCTGTGGGAGTTTCACTAACAGTATTTAAGTTCAAATTACGAAATTTAAATTTTCTCATATTTTTAGGGATCTATAAGTTTTTTTTAAACAGTTAAAAAATCCTGACTTCGACCTGACCAGGCATAGTTCACCACTTTCGGGCCCCAAACGTTACGCTTGGGTGCGCCACTGTGTCGCGTGCAACGAGAGCCCCGGGGAGGGGCGGCCCCCCGGCGCCGGCCCTCCCCTCGGGGGCGGGCTCGCGCCGCGACCTTTACTTCATTTCGCCTTGGGTTAGTGCAGGTCCAATGACTCGCGTACATGTTAGCTATTTGGGTCCGTGTTTCAAGACGGGTTCGTTAAGAGTATCCGGTTAGATCGTCGCCGGACGGGTTTAGCGCGCGCCCCCGAGAGGGGCTCGACTCTCACGTAAGGAGGTGGTTTTTCCCGAATTCGAATAGGCCAAACACGTCTAACCCAGGGATATATCTCTTTGAAAGGATAGGAAATGGTTACAAGAAAATTGCGTTCGCTTGGCTGACTGACACCGTAAGTGGTTGAAATTTTGTGCAGTTGCACGGAAGCAGAAGTATTTGGCTCGACGGTCGTACTTTAAAAAATTTGTTTAAAAATATATTTTTATACAGGGAACATTTTACCGCGAATTTCGATTTTGTTCAAAAGTTCAAAATTGACTATATTCGTGATATTTTCTGACTAATTAATACCAAATATATAAATCTACGACTAAAGGTCTGTCCATACATGCTTTATTGACAAATTTGCAAAGATTGACGGACGTCAGATGCTTCATGGCCGCGAACGAACAGCTATGTGCCAACTGCCAAAAGTGTCCCATTCAGGTGGTTCCCAGATGTGACGCATGTGATGTAGACCTACCTACATTCAACCCTACATCAACATAATGTTACAGAATGTAACCAATATGATGCCTTGTGCACGGAATTTGATCTCTCCCAATTAAATGAAGAACTTTCTATCATATCATAAGTGCGACAAACTTTCTAAATTTCTCATACAAAGTAATTTTAATCACTTTAAAAACACATTTCGTTTTTATAAGTGTAAACAATTTTGCTACCCGTACCCGTGGCTGGTCTGACCAGCATGGGACAATCTCACCCCCCTTACCCCTAGGCTAGAGCTGTGCATTATGACCTAACGATGACTCGTCCTTACTCAAATTTAAAAAAAAAAAACTATTGCTATACTATCGCATCCATAATTTTCTTTATGAAACCCTTTTAAATTTTGTTTAAACATTTCTTTTACGAACGTGGCTCTGCTAATCGTAAAAGGCAATTCAAGAGGAAAAGTCCACCTCACAAATATCAGCTAGTAAGAGAGGAGTATCTTTCTTCCCGAAACTAGGGGGCGAGCTCTGGCGGTCGTCGTCTGGGACCGTGCCCCCTCCCTTGACGACCCCCCGGCGACGACGACAATGAAAAAGAATGAGAAAAGGGGACGATGACAAATGCGACGTGAAAAAAACCTTCCTTCCTCCCCAAACCCGTGGTTGGTTTACCCGGGGCCCCCCTCCTCCCCCCCCCCCCCCTAGGCTAGAGTGGTTCATTATGAAAAAAGGTTGACGGCCCTTTAAACCCAATAACCAAACGCCCAGGTTTGCTTATCGAAAAGGCGATTAAAGAGAAAAAGTCCACCTTGCAAACATCAGCAGATGAAGGGTAGATAAAGTCCCCGAACTAGGGGCGGCTCTAACCCCCAACGTCGTCGGGGATCTTGCCCCCTTCCCTTTTGCGCCCTTTCCCGGCGACATGAAAAAGACAAGACACCCGAACGAGACAAAGACAATGACGACCCGACGTGAGAACCCCTTTCCCCCCCTTCCCCGGGGTTTGGGTTCGACAGCAGGGGCCCCCCTCCCCCCCCCCTTAGGTTAGAGTGGGTTTATGACCTAACTTTTGAGGTCCTTTACCCAAAAAAACCCCCAAAAAAAAAATCCCCGTTGGAAAATATAAGAAAAAATACAAACCTAAAAAACTCTTTTTCACAGGAGGCGCAATATGCCCTTAAAGGGTTTGACGCGCCCTTAAACCTTATAAAACATAAAAAATCAAACATAGAATTTAACAAAAATTCTTTATCATAAAACACCCCATTAAACATTTCATTAAAAAAATTTTAAGGGGGGCGCAATTAATGAAACCGGTCAAAGGCCCAGTTTCCCCCGAATATTTGGAGGTCAGAATTTCCCGTCGGGGCCGGGGGTAGAATTTTTCAGAGCAAGGATCTGCTAATGACAAGCGTTTCAAGAGAAAAACCACCTCGAAAAATAACCAAAGTTGAAAGCGCTTTAACCCAAATAAAAATTAATAATAACACAACAAACGAGAAAAAGACGTGCAACCGCGATTGAGAACCCGGCTTTTCCCCCCTTATCCGTGGTATTTTCGGACCCACGACTTCCCCCGGAATAGAATTGCAGGGCATGGCGTGTAATCTTTTAAAAGGCGTTTCAAGAAAAAAAAGCCCACCTCGAAAAAACATAGCTTTTAACAGCGGAGTATAAAACTCAATGAAACTAGGACTAGCTCGGCAATGTCGTCACACTTTCCGTCGGGCCTGGGGTAAAATTTGGCCCCAGAGCAGGCTCGGATCGAAAAGGGTATTCAAGAGAAAAAGACCACCTCGCAAAATCAGTAGTAAGGGGGGGAGTATATTACCCCCCAAACCTGAGGCGAGTTTTGGCATTTTGGCGGGGGGGAAAAAACCCCCCCCCTTTTCCCCTTGACGACTTCCCCCGACGATGACAATGACACCACGAACAATGACATAAACGATGACGAAGCGACGTGAAAAAAAACCCCCTTTTTTCCTTACCCCCCCCCGTTGGGCTCGGGGTAGAATTGGCCCAGAGCATGGCTTGCTAATCGAAAAGGCGATTAAAGAAAAAAAAGACCACCTCGCAAAAATCGTAGTAAGAGGGGAGTATTATTACACCCCAAACCCTAGAGGCGAGTCTGGCAATCGTGTCGGGGACCATGCCCCCTTCCCTTGACGTTTTCCCACGACGATGCCAAGACAAACGAACATGAAAAAGACGATGACGACCGCGACGTGAGAAACCCCCCTTCCACCCCTTGCCCTGGCTGGTTCTGACTGGCAGGGGCCCTTCCCCCCCCCCCTTTTAGGTTAGAAGGTGCATAATGACCTAAGGGTTGACGGTCCTTAATCCAAAAAAACCCAAAACAAAAAATTTCCCCGTGGCTGGTTTGACCAGATGGGCCCCTCCCCCCATACCCCAAAAGGGCCCCTGAGGGCCCCGGGGTAGAATTTGGGCACAGAGCAGGCCTGGTAATCGAAAAGGCGATTCAAGAAAAAAAGTCCCCCGCAAACATCAGTAGAATGAGCGGAATATCTTACTCCCCGAAACTAGGGGCGGGGTTTTGGCAATCGCGCGGGGCCCTTTTTGCCCCCCCCCCTTTTGACGCCCCCCGGGACGATGACAAGGGACAAAAACGAACGATGACAAAAGACAATGACGACCGCGACGTGAGAACCCCCTTTCCCTCCCCTTACCCGTGGCTGGTTCGCCCAGCATAGGCCCCTCTCCCCACCCTATTTTAGAGTGGTGCATTTGACCTAAGGGGTTGACGCGCCCTTTTAAATCAAAAAAAAAAAAATATCCCAAAGGAAAGAGTGGTGATTAGACCTAACAGTCACGCGTCCTTTAAATTTAAATAAACCAAAAAAAGCTGGTTCAACCCTCATAGCCCCCTCCTATCATTCTTTAGGTAGAGTGGTGCATTTGACCAAAAAGTTTGACGCGTCCTTAATCCAAATGAACAAAAAATACGTCCTCCCCAATACGAGAGGCGATCTTGCAACGTTGTCGGGACCTTGCCCCTTCCCATCACAACCCCCCCCCCCCCGGGACAATGACACAACGAACGTGACAATTACGAGGACGCCCCGCGACGTGAGAAACCCCCTTATTCCCTTCCCCAGGGCTGGTTCTGACCGCAGGGGCCCCTCCCCACACCCCCTTGGGTTTAGAGTGGGCTTTATGACCAAAGGGTTTGGACGCGTCCTTAAACCCCAAATAAATAAAAAAAAAAAGCGTTTCTGACCAGCGGGCCCACCCCCCCCAACCCAGTAGGCCAAGGGGCACTTTAAGACTTAAGGGTTTGAGGCCCCCTTGCCCCAAATGAAAAAAATAGTGTGTCAGTAGGAATAAAATAACTTTTGCTATAGTATAGCTAATGATTTTGCATTTCACATCATAACTTTTTTTGTTATAATTTATACACTTGAAAACAATCTTTTTCATTAATCACCCCGTTGGGCCCGGGGTAGAAGGCCCAGAAAATGGCTTTGCTAATCGTAAAAGGCGATTTTAAGAGAAAAAACCCCCCTCGCAAAAAATTCAGCTAGATGAAGGGGTATTTTACTTCCCGAAAATAAAGGGAGCTTGGCAAACGTCGTCGGGGACCGTGCCTTTCCCGCGACCCCCGACGACGTTGACGACTATGACATGATGGATGCGAAGGCAATGATTACCGCGATGAGAACCCCCGTTCCCCCTTTCCGTGGCTGGTTGACCAGAATGGGGCCCTTCCCCCCCCCCACCCTGGTTAGTGTGGTGAATTATGACCCAACGGTTGACGCGCCTTAAACCAAAATAAACAAAAAAAAATATCAAACACACCATTAAACCCCCCCGAAACTTTTAAAATTACAGGCCCCGGCGCAAATACCCACAAACCGGTTGAAAACGCCCCTAGTTTCTTATTAAAGGCGTTTTCAAATTTTTTTGGGGGTTTGTTTTTTTTTTTGTTGGTGTTGGCCAACCTGTGAAGTAAACCCATTATAACCAAGCCATTTAGTATTTAAAACAAACCACCCTTTAAACCTCACTACCAACATGTTGGGTAAGAACTTTTTTAAAGTATTTGGTATAGCGGTAAGGATACTTGGTTAAAGGATCTATTTCAGGTAAAGATAAAGTATTTGTAAAGTACTGATAGATACATAGGGAATTTTAAAAAAAAATACTGATAGCAAAATTTTAAGTTTTTTTATTGATGATATGAAAATGATGAGATCGCAAGTGATACTAGAACAATTCGAAGGGAAAATAAGTTAATGAAAATATTATTACAACATAACGTTGCGTGCACTTTTATACTTCCTTGTGATTGGTATCCTGGACGAGTTTAAAAGTTTTCAATATTAATTTTTTATTTACCTTTGACACAGAAGTCACTTTGTGCCCAAATGGAAGAATATAACATATACATACAAAATTTTACTTGCAAATCAATATATCTTGTTTGAATCATTATATACTCGTCAATTTAGAATATCATAATTGACTTTATTTAATTCAATGCCACAAAGTTTCAAACATGCTATCAGTTAGCCTGTTCTTTAAGGGTTTAAATATTCCTCTTTCATTTCTCCCCCCCCCCCACCCCCCGGACTGAATGCTCTATATACTAGATCTGAGGATTGCAAAATGATGGTATATTAAAAACGGTACTCAAGAAATTTATTAAATTTAAGATTTATGCATAAGAATTGATTTCTTTGGGTCAGAAGAAAATTTGGCCTAGAGATCGAAATAGGCAAGAAAAGAGAAAAAATCCAGCTCGGAAACGTGTTCTAGAAAGTAGGGAAATATTTCTTCCCGAAACTAGAGGCGAGCTCTGGCCGGCGACATTAAAAACTTCCCCCATATCCTCTACGCTAGAGTGCAACATTATGATATAATTGATGTGACCAAATAAACCTAATCTAGAATTTTATTAACAATGTGCATATTCAAAATTTAATTAATTTGAGGGAAAGTATCTTGTATCTTTGTATTTGCATTTGCTGAAGATACACAAAAAATAGTATCCATATACAGGTACAGTACAGGTACAATTTGTATTTGTTATCTAGGTATAGGTACACACACTGCACCTAGATACAGTATCTAGGTACTCCCCAACACTGCTTACCAATTAGCAATTACTTATATTAATTTCCTCGACCCTTATTTAAAATAGATCAAAACGTTTTAACCATTCCCGTCTATATTTAAACAATTAGTCACTATCCACATGTTGATAGAGACATTCAAGTGAGAGTGAGTGACACGGATTGACGGGGCTTGGCAGCCTCCTAGGCCGACATGTTACATGGGACTGCGATGACAGCTGGGAGCTACCATCACTGCTGTTATGTGGGGTCGATGCGATCAGTGTGGCATAGGTCATGGCTGCCAGATCACATGGACTTCACCGAGAACAGTATCAGTGAGAGTTCACTATAAAGTATAGTAAGTTCAAATTTAAGATATTTAATTCCTCGTAATATTATTTGTGATCTTTATTTGACTAGTAAAATTCGTCCTCATGCCTCTTGACTCTCACGTAAAGAGGTGGTATTGTCCCGAATTCGAATAGGCCACACACGTCTAACTCACGAATATCTCTTTTAAAGAATAAAATAAAATGCGTTTCAAGCAAATTGCTGTTCGCTTGGCTGACTGACACCGTGATGGTTGAAATTTCTGTCAGTTGTCACGGAAGAAGAAGTATTTGGCTCTACGGTCGTACTTTTAAAAAATTTGTTTAAAAATATATTTTTTATACAGGGAACATTTTATCACGATATTCGATTTTGTTAAAGTCCAAAATTTACGATATTCGTGATTTTTCTGACTAATTAATACCAACAAAAAATATAAATCTACGACTAAAGGTCCTGTCCATACATGCTTTATTGACAAATTTGCAAAGATTGACGGACGTCAGATGCTTCATGGCCGCGAACGAACAGCTATGTGCCAACTGCCAAAAGTGTCCCATTCAGGTGGTTCCCAGATGTGACGCATGTGATGTAGACCTACCTACATTCAACCCTACATCAACATAATGTTACAGAATGTAACCAATATGATGCCTTGTGCACGGAATTTGATCTCTCCCAATTAAATGACAGAACTTCAATCATATCATAAGTGCGACAAACTTTCTACATTTCTCATACAAAGTAATTTAATCACATTTAACACATTTCGTTTTTATTTGTGTAAAAAAATTTGTTCCCCGACCCGTGGCTGGTTCTGACCAGCATGGGCACAATGCCCCCCCCTTCCCCTAGGCTAAAGTTGTGCATTAAGACCTAACGGTTGACTCGTCCTTAATCAAAATTTAAAAAAACAAACTTTTACTATTACTATCGCATCCATAATTTTCTTTATGAACCCTTTTTAATTCTTTTTAAACATTTCTTTATGAACATGGCTCTGCTAATCGTAAAAGGCGATTCAAGAGAAAAAGTCCACCACGCAAATATCAGCTAGTAAGAGCGGAGTATCTTACTTCCCGAAAATAGAGGCAAGCTCTGGCAATCGTCGTCCGGGACAGTGCCCCCTTCCCTTGACGACCCACCGGCGACGATGACAATGACACAACAAACGATGACAAAGACGATGACGACTGCGACGTGAGAAACCTTCCTTCCTCCCCCAACCGTGGCTAGTTCTGACCAGCATGGGCCCCTCCTCCCCCCCGTCCCCCCTTAGGCTAGAGTGGTGCATTATGACCTAACGGTTGACGCGTCCTTAATCCAAATAATCCAAACGTTCCACGGCTCTGCTAATCGTAAAAGGCGATTCAAGAGAAAAAGTCCACCTTGCAAACATCAGCTAGTATGAAGGGTAGTATATTACTCCCCGAATCTAGAGGCGAGCTCTGGCAATCGTCGTCGGGGATCTTGCCCCCTTCCCTTGACGACCCCCGGCGACGATGACAAAGACAATGACACCACGAACGATGACAAAGACAATGACGACCGCGACGTGAGAACCCCCTTTCCTCCCCTTACCCGTGGCTTGGTTCTGACCAGCATGGGCCCCTCCTCCCCCCCCCTCTAGGTTAGAGTGGTGCATTATGACCTTACGGTTGACGCGCTCCTTAACCTTAAAAACATAAAAACATCAAACATCAATTATGAATTAACAACAATTCTATAATTATAAAACACACCATTAATTCATTTCATTAAATAAAATTTTCATAGGGGGCACAATATAATGACAACCGGTCGAAGTGCCTTAGTTTCTCCCGTAATATTCGTAGGATCTGAACTTCCGCCTGGGCCCGGGGTAGAATTGGTTCAGAGCATGGCTCTGCTAATCGTAAAAGGCGATTCAAGAGAAAAAGTCCACCTCGCAAACATCACCTAACGGTTGCAGCGCTTTTAATCCAAATGAATTAATAATAACACAACAAACGATGAAAAAAGACGATGACAACCGTAATGTGAGAACCCACCTTTCCTCCCCCTATCCGTGGCTAGTTCTGACCCACGACTTGTCCCGGAATAGAATTGTGCAGAGCATGGCGTGCTAATCGTAAAAGGCGATTCAAGAGAAAAAGTCCACCTCGCAAACATTAGCTATATTAACAGCGGAGTATATAACTGAATGAAACAAGAGACTACGACAAGCATCGTGGGATGTGTTGCAAAATAACAAATTGCATAGTGTGATGCCCACATTGACTAACAAAAATTCGTCCACCTACGTCTCGACTCTCACGTAGAGAAGAGGTGGTATTGTCTACACACACACGGATATCTCTTAACCAGAGAAAAGGTTATTCCCATATGTGACACATGTGATGTACCTTTAACCGTGCATCATATGCTAGCAGAATGTGCCAAATATGATGCATTGCGCACGCAATTTGATCTCTCCCAATCATATGAAGAACTTCTATCATATGATAACGGCGACAAACTTTCTAAATTCTCATCTATTGTAATCTATTAACAAAATTTAATTCACATCTTACACATTTGTTTCTTTCTTTATTTCATTTACATACATAACTTTATTTTGCTATTACTTTCTTCATCATCAATTTATTTTGTTATTTATACACTTAGAAAACAATCTAATCATCAAACATACCTGCATTCACTCTTCTCAATTCCTTTCATTCACAGGCGGCGCAATATGACCTAACCGGTTGAAGCGCCCTAGTTTCTCACGTCGTCGTCGTCGTCGTCATACCTTTCCGTCAGGGCCTGGGGTAGAATTGGCCCAGAGCATGGCTCTGCTAATCGTAAAAGGCGATTCAAGAGAAAAAGACCACCCTCGCAATCATCAGCTAGTAGGAGGGGAGTATATTACTCCCCGAAATAAGAGGTGAGCTCTGGCAATCGTCGTCGGGGACCATGCCCCCTTCCCTTGACGATTTCCCAGCGACGATGACAATGACACAACGAACGATGACAAAGACGATGACGACCGCGACGTGAGAACCCCCCTTAATCCTCTTGCCCGTGGCTGGTTCTGACTGGCATGGGCCCCTCACCCCCCCGTTTTAGGTTAGAGAGGTGCATAATGACCTAACGGTTGACGCGTCCTTAACCCAAATAAACCAAACCAAACCTTACCCGTGGCTGGTTCTGACCAGCATGGGCTCTCCTCCCATATCCCAAAGATCCCGTCTGGGCCCGGGGTAGAATTGGCCCAGAGCATGGCTCTGCTAATCGTAAAAGGCGATTCAAGAGAAAAAGTCCATCTCGCAAACATCAGCTAGAATGAGCGGAATATCTTACCCGAAACTAGAGGCGAGCTCTGGCAATCGTCGCCGGGGACCTTGCCCCCTTCCCTTGACGACCCCCCGGCGACGATGACAATGACACAACGAACGATGACAAAGACAATGACGACCGCGACGTGAGAACCCCCTTTCCTCCCCTTACCAGTGGCTGGTTCTGACCAGCATGGGCCCCTCCTCCCCCAACCCCCTAGGTTAGAGTGGTGCATTATGACCTAACGGTTGACGCGTCCTTAAATCCAAATAAACAAAAATATCCCAAAGGCTATAGAGTGGTGCATTATGACCTAACGTTTGACGCGTCCTTAATCCAAATGAACAAAAAATACGTCCTCCCCAATACGAGAGGCGATCTCTGGCAATCGTTGTCGGGACCTTGCCCCCTTCCCATCACGACCTCCCCGACGGTGACAATGACACAACGAACGATGACAATTACGAGGACGACCGCGACGTGAGAAACCCCCCTTATTCCCCTTACCAGTGGCTGGTTCTGACCAGCATGGGCCCCTCCCCACACCCCCCTAGGTTAGAGTGGTGCATTATGACCTAACGGTTCACGCGTCCTTAATCCAAATAAATAAAAAACAAAAGCTGTTTCTGACCAGCATGGGCCCACCCTCCCCATACCCCATGTAGGCTAGAGTGGCACATTAAGACTTAACGGTTGAGGCGACCTTACACCAAATGAACAAAAATAGTGTGTCAGTAGGAATATAAATAACTTTTGCTATAGCTACTAGCTAATAGATTTTGCTATTTCTATCATCATAACTTGTTTTGTTATAAGTTATATACACTTTGAAAACAATCTTATCATTAATCACCCCGTCTGGGCCCGGGGTAGAATTGGCCCAGAACATGGCTTTGCTAATCGTAAAAGGCGATTCAAGAGAAAAAGTCCACCTCGCAAACTTCAGCTAGTATGATGGGTGGTATTTTACTTCCCGAAAATAAAGGCGACCTCTGGCAATCGTCGTCGGGGACCGTGCCTCCCTTCCCTTGACGACCCCTCGACGACGTTGAAAGACTATGAAAATACGAAGGATGACGAAGGCAATGATTACCGCGACGTGAGAAAACCAACCGTTCCTCCCCTTACCCGTGGCTGGTTCTGACCAGCATGGGACCTTCCCCCCCCCCCCATCACCCTTGGTTAGTGTGGTGAATTATGACCTAACGGTTGACGCGTCCTTAATCCAAAATAAACAAATAAATATCAAACACACCATTAAACTCATCTCGACAACTTTCAATATTACAGGCGGCGCAATATGAAACCTATAACCGGTTGAAGCGCCCTAGTTTCTCACGAAAGGTCTGTTCCGTAAATTTTTTTTTGGGTTCGTTTTTTTTCGGTATTTTTCGTGGCCCGTACCTGTGAAGTCAGCCCATTATAACCAAGCCATTTAGTTTTAAAGCAAACCATCCATTAAAACCTCACTTACTAACATGTTGGGTAAGATTTTTTATTAAAGTATCTGGTATGGGGGTAAGGATATTAGGCTTAAATGGATTAGTTTCATGAAAGAACAAAAATATTATAAAGACCTGATGATACATAGGTACATTTTAAAAAAATACTAATAGCAAAAATTATAAGTATAATTTTTGTATGATTTGAAAATGAGAGATCGCAATGATACTAGAACAAATTTGAAGGGAAAATAAATTTAAAGAAAAATATTTTACAAAATAACGTTGCGGCAAATGTTTTTATTCCCTTTGGTTTTATCCTGGGCGAAATTTTTTAAAAGTTTTCAATATTAATTTTTTATTTACCTTTACACAGAGTCAAATTTTTGCCCAAAAGGAAGAATATAACAATACATACAAAATGTTTCTTGCAAATCAATTATCTTGTTGAATATTTTATACCCGCAATTTAGAAACATAATTGACTTTTTTTAAATTTTATGCCAACAAAGTTTTTTAAACAGGGTACATTAGCCCTGTTCTTAAAAGGGTATAAATATTCCCTCCCTCCTCCCCCTCCCCTGCCCCTGGACTAAATGCCCTATAACTAGAGAAAGGATTGCAAAATGATGGTATATAACGGTTACTCAAAAAAATTGAAAAATTTAAGATTTACGCAAAAGAATTTTTCTCTGGGGTCGGAAAAAAATTTGCCCTAGAGATCTAAAAGCAAAAAAGAGAAAAACCCACTCGGAAACGTAAATAAATGTGGAAAATTTTTTTCCCGAAACTAGGGCGGCTCTGGCCGGCGAATTAAAAATTTCCCCCCATATCCTCTACGCTGAGTGCAACTTATGATATAATTGAGGGACCAAAAAAAACCAAACTAGAATTTTTTTAAACAATGGCATATTCAAAATTCAATTAATTTGAGGGAAAGTATTTTGTATCTTTGTTTTTAAATTTTTGCTAAGATCACAAAAAATAGTATCCAGATACAGGTACGTACAGGTACAATTTTGTATTTGTATCTAGGTATAGGTACACACACTGCACCTAGATACAGTATCTGGGTACTCCCAACACTGCTTACCAATTACTTATATTAATTCCTTGACTTATTAAAAATAGATCAAAAACGTTTCAACCATTCCCGTCTATAATTAAAAAAATTAGTCACTATCCACATGTTGATAGAGACATTCAAGTGAGAGTGAGTGACACGGATTGACGGGGCTTGGCAGCTCCTAGGCCGACATGTTACATGGGACTGCGATGACAGCTGGGAGCTACCATCACTGCGTTATGTGGGGTCGATGCGATCAGTGGGGGCATAGGTCATGGCTCCCGGATCACACGGACTTCACCGGGTACTATCAGTAAGAGTTTCACTTACAGTATGTTAAGTTCAAATTTACGAAATTTTAATTTCTATATTTTTAGTGATCTATAATTTTAAATTTAACAGTTAAAATTCGTCCTCCTACGTCTCGACTCTCACGCAAAGAGGTGGTATTGTCCCGAATTCGAATAGGCCACACGGCACACACGTCTAACCCACGGATATATCTCTTTTGAAAGGTAGGAAATGGTTAAAAGCAAATGCTGTTCGTTTGGCTGATGACCCCGTTGGTGGTTAAAAATTTTTGTCAGTTGTCACGGAAGTAAAAAGTTTTTGGGCTCTACGGTCGAACTTTTAAAAAATTTGTTTAAAAATATTTTTTATACAGGGAACATTTTTATCGCAATATTCGATTTTGTTCAAGTCCAAAATTGACTATATTCGTTGTAATGGAACGGCTTCACGGTCCCCATTAGACCTTCCTAACCAAAAAATATTTTTCGAATAGCTCATTTGCATGTCAAAAAGCAAATATAGCTAAAATTTTATTCAATAACCGATTGCTCCCAAAAATGCAAAATCAGCCACAATTAGTATAACAAGTAATAATGTAATTAGGAGGTAATCAAAGCATCGCAATCAAGTAAAGGTGGTAAATGGGAACGTGAAAACACAGAAACTGGAGAATCGAGAAACGAAGAGATCAAAATATTAAACTGGGACTGCAGTGGAGGCTAAATAAATTGTCTGAGCCTGGGGAAGGAGGCTAGTTCGAGGTAAAATGTCGCAAAAAAATCCCTCGGGCTATCGGATGAATAGCAATGACTTTGGCAGGGCGACACCCGACGATGTTTCCAATGTGCGGCGATGCACACTGAGCCCCCATAAAGTCGGAATTAATCCGCTCGAAATGCTTTAGCGAACACGATTATAATGGCTTCGAGGAACAGTCCAAGGGTAAGGATGCAGCCAAGGGTTACATACATCCCCATCGTTGTGGAGCATGAAGGCCACAAAGGGAAACCAAGGGGTATATAGCGGAGAGCGAAGCCAACTAGGGGAAGTTTTAGCGCGAGCCGGGTAGAGGCGAAAGACAGTTTTTTTGGGGAATTCCATGATTTCCCCGGGGCTAGCTCAGCTGACCGACGAGGAGCTAGGTGCTCAGGAGGAAACACGGACGGCAGTTTGGTTTGGGGTAGTGACGCGGAGGGGCTCGGACGTGGTCCGGCCTCGGTGTGAAGTGAAGTTACTCGGCGGAGGGCAACGTGCCTGCCCCACTTCACGATGAAGTTACGACGGTTTGTACTTAGGACGGCTAAGTCTCGGGGTCGGGAGTTGAAAGTGATTAAAAGTGAGCGAAGTTGAGTAGTAGAGCCCTGGAGTAAATTGGAGTATTATTTGAAATTGAAAGTGATTTGATAGTGAGCGAAGTGAAGTAGTAGAGCGTCCAGCAGTTGGAATATTATTTGAAATTGAAAGTGAGTTTGGATAGTGAGCGAAGTCGAGTAGAGAAGCGAACTGGGATTGGAATATTTAATTAAAAA
>JAMZAV010008696.1:0-20000 GCA_024449915.1 Sweltsa coloradensis | reverse complement strand
ATGCTCGTAAAATGAGCAGCAGCAAGAAGATTAATGATTTTGTAAGTTAATATAATGATGAGAAATCGTCATTCGTTGACAAACTACTTGTTATTCAACCGATCTAGGTAGCTCGTGAGTTACACCCAAGCCCTTTGGTTTCTAAGGTCACAGGTTCAATACTTACTTACCAATGTGTCCCTCGGATAAAAGGTGGAATCAGGATAAGGAAAGTTTCCCTTTAAATTGATAAAATTAGTCACTGGCCTACTAATGAATTATATTCTGGTTGATTTGAGGTTTTCTACATCGAGAATCAAAACCATAACTGTTTCTTTCTCCTTCCACTTCTTCTCACTATTTGTCAAGACTTTTGGAGGAGAATAATCAGGTTTTGATGTAGAATGCAGGGGTTTATTCGGGAAAATTTATGGATGGAATGGAACTTATAACTAACAACTTATAATAATAATAATAATAATAATAATAATAATAATAATAATAATAATAATAATAATAATAATAATAATAATAATAATAATAATTATAATAATTATAATAATAATAATAATAATAACTTATAACTTATAATTATATATCTGATATCATTGTATATTATAGTCAAGATCATTAATTGTACTATATTGTTATCAATCCGCGAAAGTTTGATTACTCCCTAATATGCCGTTTCTGATTTTTGGCAAACTCATAATCGTTTTAGTATGATCGTCTAAAAAATCATTTTTTTCGGTTTTATATTTGTGTTGATTTTTTTCTCTTTTTTCCTCTTTTTTTCTTTCCGTTCCTCCCTTTTTATATTTGGTTAATTAATTAATTGATTTAAAACCCTTTTTGAATTTGTTACCGAAATTCTTGTGTTTTAATACATTGTTGTTTTAATATTAGTATTCCAATTATTTTACTTTAAATAAAACTATCATTGTTGTGTCATTTTCATTTAAATAACATTTTCAACTCAAAATACACTTCAAAGCTAATCTTTTTACCTACAAAACGAATGACAACCTATAAATCTCTTTAGAGCATAAATTGTATTCTTTGCAATTTATTATAAATTATAGAAGAAGCAATAAACTTCAAGCCGTATTTCATTTGCATACTACGTAAAGTTGCAACATGTTTTGACCATGAGTGCATGTGTACCTAGACAGGCACGGGTGCGGGTGTACCCATGTAGTGCACGAGTACCTAGACAAGCACGGGTGCGGGTGTACCCATGTAGTGCACGAGTATCTAGACAGGCACGGGTGCGGGTGTACCCATGTAGTACATGTGTACCTAGACAGGCACGGGTGCGGGTGTACCCATGTAGTGCACGAGTACCTAGACAGGCACGGGTGCGGGTGTACCCATGTAGTACATGTGTACCTAGACAGGCACGTCTGCGGGTGTACCCATGTAGTGCACGAGTACCTAAGACAGGCACGGGTGCGGGTGTACCCATGTAGTGCACGAGTACCTAAGACAGGCACGGGTGCGGGTGTACCCATGAGTGCATGTGTACCTAAGACAGGCACGGGTGCGGGTGTACCCATGAGTGCATGTGTACCTAAGACAGGCACGGGTGCGGGTGTACAAATCATGAAGCGAACCTTCGAGGATGAAAACATCGCTGTGTGTTGATCTTTTCAGTGGCGGTGCCAGGTGGCTAACATCTTACTGTACGTGTGTGTAGTTATACACGTTAATTCTTACCATCAGAAATGTGATTGGTAAATTGTTACCATGTTCAGATATGAATAATTAATAGCAATTATGAATGCAGTTTCTATGATCGCAGTCCATAGAATGACCAGTTTAAGCCGTGTTCTTCAAATGTTTCGTTTTACATAATTTTCATGGTTTAACTATAAACAAATAAGGTGATCTCACAACAAGGGTGTGAACACTGAACGTTTCACCCTCTGTGAGATGCTTGAGAGCCTGGAAGTTCCAGGGTAACAGTTACGCTGGAATTGAGTTCTACTCAAGCCTAGGACATCGTCCTTTCAAACGATTCAAATACTAGGAATACATGTAGAAAACATCAATTCGAAGGTCTGTTCACTCTACTTATACATTTTTAACTCATAGAATGTTTACTAAGTCCAAATATTGACGTGGTTGTGAGAAAAGAATAAGTAAAACACACTGAAAAACACTATTACTGCAAATAAAAACCAATTTAAAATAAATATTTTAAATTCTATTCAGGCACAAAGTTTGAAGTATTTTATTTCCCACTAAAACAGCACGTGACGTCAAGATTTGGTTCTAGCGGTAGAGCATTGTTGGCCAATGGGCAAAGCTGCGTTTAATGTCTTTGGATTCATGAATAAACTACCGCCTTCGAGATTACACAGGTCATATCACTGTTGGGCATTACTTTATTGGCCGATTCGTAACACTCTCTAATAGTGACGTAGTGATTCGTTTTTCCCGCCATTAATATTGGTGCAACTTTCAGCTTACATTTAAAAACTAAAATCTTACCTAAATAATAAAAAAAATGACTAACGTATTCAGAATGAAGTCTTTAATGTAGTGGAGTGATAAGAAAAGTTGAGGAACATGACCTATTCGGAAAAAAATTCTAATTGAGCCTTTGATAATATGAATATAACCCAAACTTAATTTTGACTCAAATTTAATCACTTTAATGAAGTATATACTCAATATGTTCTTCGTGCTTAATCGCTTACAGATTTTGTAGGTGCAGTAATGTTCAGCTGATACTTTGTACAAGGTTTTATTTGCATAATGTTGAAAGTTTTTCGTCTTCCCCTTTCTCAAACAAACCTCAATTACTAGTTTAAGATTGCAATCAGAGCGAATAGATATTCTCGAACAAGAATCGCGAGTAATTACTCAAATGAGCTTTTATTTTAGAAGTACTTGAAAGTCTTTCCTAGAATATTAAATTGTCGTCGGATTTATTTTTAATTCAACCAAGTTAGTCCAATCAGTGTTAGTTCTACATTAACATGCAAGGTACCTAAGTGAAGTAAGAACACTTGGCAAGTTTCCAAGAAGTGGGCGTATGAAAAGCTTGCAATGAGCAATGCGATACATTTTAACAATTCAATAGCGTTCATGAGTAAAATAACTCAAATTAAAATTAATTATTTAAACTTCTTGAGACGTTCATGATTGCGCTATTGAACAAGCTACACAAAATTTCAAATTCCATCATTCTACTGAGTAATCTCGCTCTTACATAGCATACAGCTTGCTTGTAAGTAGTAATCATAATTGCCATTAACCTTCCATCAAAATTGTTATCTTAGAATACATTTTTGTTGAAATTATTTTTTCTCCATTTATGTAATTATATTTTTTGTCCTAATTTGTTAATCAGTTATAATAAGTGAATAGTAAAAACATGTTAAATTTCAAGTGATTGGTTTCATGTTGTTTTATGTGAGCATCCTCAAAGCGTGTTTTTCTGAAAACTGTAACGACCGATATTTTCCAAGATGGCGGAAGGCAGAATTTGACGCGCCCGATATAGCATTGTACAAAATAACTAGTTTTGACCAGGTACAACTCTTAAATCACTCCACTTTCAGCCAAAAGACAAATTTA
This sequence comes from Sweltsa coloradensis, assembly GCA_024449915.1. Classification (NCBI taxonomy): domain Eukaryota; kingdom Metazoa; phylum Arthropoda; class Insecta; order Plecoptera; family Chloroperlidae; genus Sweltsa; species Sweltsa coloradensis. The sequence continues at coordinate 16,436 of JAMZAV010008696.1, read as the reverse complement.
TACATTGTTGTTGTTGTATTACTTTTTTAAACTTTGTTAAACTACAGTTTTATTATTGAGTCTGCATTTGTCATAAGTTTTATTAAGTTGCACTCCTTTGTAAATCAGTTTTTATAACTAAATAAACGAACTAATTAATTAGTAAATAAAAAATAATAAACATAAATACATATATAAATAATTAAATGATGATATAATATTAATCTGTAGCTTGTTGGTAATTTTGTTAACCCTTACTTCATATGCAAAGATTTAGAGTTCGATTCCCCGTTAAGACAGAATAATTTAAGTTTCCGTATTTAAGTGAATAAATACGACATTAGATTATGTAAGCGGTGGCTATGGATAAGTCACAAATAACTTGTAATAATGTCCTCACTAAAAAACAGTCCTAGGTATAAGAACAAGTAGGCCCTAACTTAAAAATAACGTCTCTAGCCTGTTTAGCTTCAGCTTTACACATGCACTTTTGTAGTATTTAATTCGTTATTCAGAAATAATAAAATGTCATCCAGACCGGGGTTCGAACTCGGGTCTCCCACACTCCAGGTAGGTTTATAGATAGATTAAAATTGCATTTCTGTGTAGATAACTGATTTATTTTAAAGCAAGGGATTTGTTTACAACAATAAGAACACTAAGTTTTACAAATAATTCATGTTTTATTGATTGGATGTTGAATATTACACAGACCTCCTGAAACAATGTGGTTTGGTGATTACATAATATTTTCATGTAGAATAAGTTGAAAAAATGGATGAGAAAATCAGAATCACATAGCAATGTTGTTGAATTTATGAATGTCTTAAAATAATGGTGCTCCTTATTAATTGACTTCAAAATTTGTTTATGCCTTGTGTTTAAATTCATGTGTTAGTAATATTTGTGAGCACTATGTATATTACTTATTGTTTCCGCATATTAATTTTAAGTGTATTATTTTTGATAGACCGCACACAAGTTAAGAGGTTTTCTCTTAAGGGGGCTTTTTATTATGTATATTTAATATATTTTTCTCATCGCAGGAATGCTCATAAGTTTGTATTATTTACTGTACAGATGTAATGTATATGCAGGAATATAATAAATTAAAATTAAATTTGAATTGAAGACTTGGAATAATAGATTATCAGTCTCATCTGGGAGAACATGGCGCAGGAATCATCCCCCTTACAAATAAGGCCTGTTGGTGTGGTGGGGGTGGGCGTGATGGGGGTTGGTGACTGCGGCCGTTGAAGTTGTTGATCTCCTGTCTTCATCACCATACATTTCCTGCAACAGTAACATCATCAATTAGTTTTTATCAATTTTCTTACAAGTATTTCTGTTATACAAATATTAACCATGAGTTTTAACCATTTTTTATTAATTCTCTTTTAACTTTGTCAAGTTCAATGCTAACATCTCCAGTAGGGTAAATCCCCAGTCTCCAATATGTCTGCACAGGCACGAGCGTATAGCAAATTGAAGCGTCAATCTTGTAATATTATGGTTGTGTTAATTTGTATAGCTTGTGATCAAGTATGCAGTGAAGTGTTGCCTGGACAACAACTGAAAGACAAAGGAGGGGTTTTACCATGGCGTCTGGTCTGATGTAACATTTGACATTTGTTCTTGTCTTATTGAACCTAATAAAGATATTATATAAATAGTACTCATCTTGTATGTGTACAAAATACTTCATGGTGCCAGGTGGGTCGAAATTCGAAGAACAAAACTGTGAGTAGAGCAAATTATCATGTCAGACACAGAAAACATCGGGGACGGGGTAGGCCTTGGTCTAGGCTTAGGCCAGGCTGGTCCTAGGGCCTCGTTCCATGTAGAAACGCCAAAATCGTTCGACTTCCAATGTCCAGAGGAATGGCCTAGGTGGCTTAGGCGGTTCGAAAGATTTAGGAAAACCTCGGGGCTTCATACACAGAGTCAGGAAGATCAAGTCAACGCTTTAATTTACACTATGGGTGATGAAGCAGAAGACATTTTAGCTAGGGTAGGCCTCACAGAGGCGGAACAAAACACCTATGCTGAGGTCATTGATCAATTTGTAAATCACTTTGTGGCTAGGAGGAATGTTATTTACGAACGGGCGCGTTTCAATAAACGCCGACAACTGGTAGGTGAAAACATAGAGACTTTTGTCACAGACCTTCATCGTCTGGCAAAGCATTGTCAGTATGGGCAACTTGCTGATGAATTAATTAGGGACCGGGTAGTTATTGGTATAATAGATAACAAGCTGTCCGAGATCCTACAACTGGACCCTGATCTTACGTTGGAGAAGGCAGTTGCCAAGGTAAGGGCCAGTGAGAACATTAGAAAGCAGCAAGGAGTGGTACGACAAGATACTACAACAGACCCAGATAAAAACTACAACAAGGTGGACGCTGTAAATAAATACAAGCAGAAGAACAAAGGTAAGCATGCTCAGAATAGGCCTAACTCCTCGGCTGGTCATTCTGAAGCACGTGGGCCTAGTTCAACAACAAACAAATGTTTTCGGTGTGGCAAGGAATCCCATCCTGCGGATAAGTGTCCTGCTCGAAATGCTATTTGCAGAAATTGCAACAAAAAGGGGCATTGGGCAGCAGCATGTCGGAACAAGAACGTTGCAGAGGTAAAGGAAGATTCTGACAATGAGGTAGAATTTTTAGGTGAAATCACTGGTGGGCCTAAGACTAGCTGCGTCAATTCAAACATTAACACGGTGTGCTCTCAAAATGCATGGTATGCAATCGTTAAGATAAACGAATTGCAGGTTTAGTTTAAAATTGACACAGGTGCCGACGTCAGTGTTATTCCACAATCTTTATTGGAAAACCTGACGCCATCTGTAAAACTAGAAGGTACAGACAAACAGCTATTTGGCGCGGGAAAAACACCATTACCAATCGTGGGAAAGGTAAGTGCCACGATGGCATGGCAAAATCAAATAGCTCTTCAAGAGATTTTTATAATGAAAGGTCATCAGGAACCCTTACTGGGGCGGCCTGCCATACAAGCCTTGGAGATGCTGTCGTGGATCAACGAAATTTCTGGTGTAGCGACAAATCCCTTCAGCGAGCCTACACTTTTTGAAGGTCTAGGTAAAGTTGAAGGTGATTATCACATAACAATGAAAGAAGACGCTAAACCATATTTATTTATTTATTTATTTATTTATATAAGAGTCTCGTACAGCACAAGTACCATTTTACATAGACAATCCTAAAAAATATATAAATAAGTAAAAATTAAAATTACAATTAATAAACCTACAAATTAACAAACAATTAAAAATATTAATTAACAATAAACAAATATATCAAAATTATAAGTGCAACAAACATAAGAGTAAAAAATGTTTGAAAGAATAGAGGGGGAAATGCTAATGACCTTCAACTGCAGTCCAATCACGGATTGATTTTTTGAAAGTATTAAAATCAGAGAATATGTCGAACTTTGGTAAATTAGGTAAATTATTATAAAAGGAAGGTAAACGAAAGGTGATTGATCTACGGGTAATAGAAAGTCTAGTCTAGCTACATGGAAAAGGTGCGTAAGCCTAGTAAAGCGGGATGGAACATGAAGTGGAAACATGGAGACAAGACTGGTGGACCGGAAAATGCCATTGATGATACGGTGCAAGAAGGACATGTCATAGCGTTTTCTTCGAGTGGCTAGATCTGTCATGAAAAGTTTGTCAGTGCCTCGGAGAATTCCTATACCATTGCGTAAGCAAGTGAAAGAGGAGCTGGACAGAATGGTCATGGCCGGGGTGATATCTCCAATTGAAGAACCGACACCTTGGTGTGCCGAAATGGTTGTTGTACCAAAGAAAGCGGGTACTGTAAGAATCTGTGTGGACCTTAGTCAATTGAACAGAGGTGTGTTGCGTGAAAGATACCAACTGCCAACTGTTGAAGAGTCCTTGGGACGAATAGAGGGTGCAGTTATTTTCTCAAAACTGGACGCCAACTCGGGATTTTGGCAAATTCCGTTATCTAAAGAATCAGCCAAATTGACAACCTTTATCACGCCCTTCGGTAGGTTTTTCTTCAATCGCTTACCATTCGGTATCAGTAGTGCTCCTGAACACTTCTCAAGGAAGATGATGCAGGTACTCGAGGGATGTGAAGGCGTCATTTGCCAAATGGACGATATATTAGTCTTTGGTTCAACACAAGAAGAGCACGATACTCGACTGGCAAAAGTTCTCAGTAAACTAAAACTAGCTGGGTTTACGCTGAACAAGAAGAAATGCGAGTTCTCAGTTAAAAGAATAAAATTCCTTGGTCACGAAATCTCAAAAGATGGAATTCGGGCAGACGAGGACAAACTAAAAGCCATTAAAGATTTAAGTAATCCGGCTGACATAACCGAACTAAGACGCTTCTTTGGAATGGTAAACCAGGTAGCAAAGTTTGTACCAGGTCTTGCTGAAGTAAGCAAGCCATTACGAGAGCTTCTTAAAAAGGACAATTCCTGTGGACTACGAACCACACAGAAGTTTTTGATAAAATTAAAAATATGCTCACAGAAACACCAGTTTTAGCTTTATATGACACCAACAGTCAAGCAAGAATTTGCGCTGATGCATCTTCTTATGGTTTGGGTGCGGTTTTAGAGCAAGAACAGGGTGAAGGCCGGTGGAAACCCGTGGCTTATGCGTCACGAGCTATGAGCGAGACAGAACGTCGTTATGCTCAAATTGAAAAGGAAGCCTTATCTATAACTTGGGCTTGCGAGAAATTTACACAATTTGTAAGTGGTCGAGACTTCATCATTCACACTGATCATAAGCCACTTGTGCCAATTTTTGGTTCAAAACCAATCGGTGAACTATCAGCAAGGCTTCAAAGATTTAAAATGAGGCTGATGAGGTTCTCATTCAAAATAGAACATGTACCGGGTAAAAGTTTTTATACTGCTGACACATTGTCTAGAGTTCAACATTCTGAGCAAAGTTCAGAAGAAGATGTACTCTTGCAAGAAGACGTTGAACTTTTTGTTCAGCAAGTCGTCAGTGGAACACCAGCAACTGACCAACGGATGCAAGAAATACAAGATGTTCAAAGAAAAGATGAGGTCATCTCAAGACTGAAATCATATACTATTCATGGTTGGCCAGCAAGGAAGCAGGTTCATCAATCGTGCTTACTATACTGGAAAGTGCACGGTGATCTAGCGATTCATGAAGACATACTATTTGTGGGACCACGAATAGTCATTCCTAATAAAATGCGTCGTGAAATTCTTTCGCGATTGCATGATGGTCACATGGGTGTGACTAAGACTCAACGTCAAGCCAGAGAGACAGTCAACTGGCCTAACATCAATGAGGATGTCCGAGCAATGGTTCAAAGCTGCAACAAATGTATAGAGCTGCGCAAGAACATTCTGGAACCTCTTATACCAACACCATTTCCTAACTTACCGTGGGAAAAAGTAGGCATAGACTTTGCTGATATTCATGGAAAAACATATTTGGTGGTTGAAGATTACTTTTCAAGATATCCAGAGTTTGTACAAATGAATAGAACAACAAGTTCCTTGGTTATTGATAGACTTAAGTCTATTTTTGCCCGACACGGAATACCGAAGACTATAAGAACAGACGGGGGTCCTCCCTTCAACAGCCATGACTTCCAAAAGTTTGCACAAACATTCGGGTTTCGTCACGAGAAGAGCAGCCCAACCTTTGCTCAGAGTAACGGGTTAGCCGAGTCAGCAGTTAAAGTCGTCAAAAGAATGATTAAAAAATCAGAAGATCCCTATTTAGCAGTTCTCAGTTACCGAAATACTCCGTTAGAATGTGGTTACAGTCCTGCACAGCTTTGCATGGGCAGGAATTTACGTTCGACACTTCCCACCTCCTCACATTATCTTCGTCCTCAATGGCCAGATGTGGAAGAAGTGGCCAAGAGAGAAAAACAGATAAAAGAGAAGCAGAAGATGTACTTTGATGGAAGACATCGTGCGAAGGAGCTTCCAGAGACGCACGTCGGGGATCGAGTCTGGATTCATGATAAAAAGAAATATGGAGCCGTTGTACACGTTGGTCCAGAGCCAAGGTCATTACATGTCCAAACTCAAGATGGAACGATAAGGAGAAACCGAGCACATGTAACTTCTGCTCCGATCCAAGAGATACTCCCACCATCTCCAGGCAGAGAATCAACAACTTCAGCCTCTCCACCAACAGAGAATCCAGTACAATCAAATGCCAGACCAGAGTCCTCTACACGATCAGGCAACGTCCGCCAAAAAGACTGAATCTTTAAACTATTGTTCTCTATAATACCTCAATGTACCAGGTATTTTTATATTATTATTTTACTGTGTAAAATATCTTCAAGAAAGAAAGGGGAGATGTAATATTATGGTTGTGTTAATTTGTATAGCTTGTGATCAAGTATGCAGTGAAGTGTTGCCTGGACAACAACTGAAAGAAAAAGGAGGGGTTTTACCATGGCGTCTGGTCTGATGTAACATTTGACATTTGTTCTTGTCTTATTGAACCTAATAAAGATATTATATAAATAGTACTCATCTTGTATGTGTACAAAATACTTCAAATCTGACCTATTCAAGATGTCGATTTGGCGTTTAAATTTATGCTTGACATTATGTTATAAATGGGATAAAGTATTTTTCTGAATTGTTTGATATGGTTTAAGCTTGTGCAGCATATGCATATGAAATGTTTTCTGTGTGCGTGTGCGTCTATTGTCTTCGACATGATGAGCTCCGATGGTGGACGGTTCATTCTCGTGGACCTCCCTCAGCATGCAACTATGCTCCTTGTGCCCCGACTGAAACCAATTGAAAACCAATCATTTTATTATTACAAGGCCGCTTCGCATTTAGTCGCGTTGATGGATCAGCTTTTTTTAACAAGTTTTAAGTTTGCGTGGGATCTTTTACTTTTGAAAGTTATTTTTAAAAGCATTGTAGGTAATTGTTTCTATTGTTACTTGTTAATTGTTACTATATACCTCAAAAACTGATATAAGAACCTTTGTTTCTATGGATTCTGGCTAACTTTTCCAACTTATTCTTGCAAAAGGTACTACATCACAATAACCTTAATATCCATGCAAAATACGGATGTTGTAGCCCCACCCATTTGGTCAGAATCGGCCCAAATGTCACGAAAATATCGCACTAAAAATCGAAAAAACCCGTAAAAGTAAAAAATGAATCGATTGTATAAAAAACGTAGCAGGTCTAAGTTCAGTGATTTTGAAGGTCCCCTCCAATTTTCATTAAGATCGCATATGCCGTTTGCCCGGTTGAGAGCGAAAATCAGACAAAAAAAACAAACAAACCAAAAAAAACACCCGAGTTAGATTTTTTGGGAGTCAGTGCAATTGGAGTCTTCGCTTCGCTCATCCAATTAACATGTAACAATAGAAACTTAACAACAATCACCTACGATGCGTTCAACAACACTTGATAAGTAAAGAGATCCCACAAAAACTAAAAACTTACAAAAAAGCTCATCCGTCAACGCGACTAAAAAAAGGGTTTGCAAAGCTTCCTAGTTTTATGTGTTTGGATGAGCGTAGCGAGCGAAGCGAAGATTCCATTCTACTACACTGGAGAAAAAAATCCGGAATGTTTTTTTTTTTTTTTCTCTCTTTTTTTTGTATTTTTGTCTGTTTGTCCACACGATTCCGGCTAAACCAATACTCCGATTGCGATGAAATTTTATGGAGACCTTCGAAATCTCTGAACTTAGAACTGCCACGTTTTTGAGCGCAATCGGAATTTTTTTTCTCATGAAAATCTCAATTTTACGATTTTTTTCAATTGTTAAAACAATTCTTCGACTTATAACACCTACATGCTTTATCCGATTTTAATGATTTTTGCACAGAACCTTTATTTTATGAATTTAGATATTCTTGTGAAATTTGAGCGCAATTGAAAAAATATTTATCATAAAAATCGATATTTTACGGGTTTTTTCTTTTTTAAAACAATTCTTTGACTTATAACACCTACATGCTTTATCCGATTGTAATGATTTTTTCGCAGAACCTTAATTTTATGAATTAATATATTCGTGTTAAATTTGAGCGCAATCGAGAAATTATTTCTTATAAAAATCGCAATTTTACGATTTTTTTTACAATTACAATTAATTAAAAACAAATATAAAACAATGAAGTTAATTTTTTTTTTATTAATTTAATTAAAAAAAATTTAACCTAATAAGTTTTTTCCCACAGAAAAACAAAAAATTCGCATAACACATGGCAGCCAATGCACCAATTACCCCATCCAACAACGCGGGGGACTTAAGCGTTTCTGTTTTTTTGTTTGACGAAGCGAAGACTTAAATTTTCACAAACCCCTCAAAAAAATTAGCTTAGTTGTTTTTTTGTCTTTTTGTTTACGCTCTACGGGGCAAACGGCATATACGATCTGATGAAAATTTTGATTTGACCTTGAAAACTCGAACAAGACGGGGCACAGTTTTTTGGGTTTAATCGATCAAATTTTTTCTTATGATTATCGTACTTTAAGATTTTTTTCGTTTTTTAATGAGTTTTTTCGTGTATTGACAAACGGCTATACCCCGATTTTGATAAAATTTAGGGGAAAGTTTAAAACACTTAATTTATACATGTAATGATGTTAGGGGAAGAAGAAATTTTTCTCATAAAAATCGTACTTACGATTATTTCCCTCAAAATAGCTCACCCATAAACGCGACTAGAAAAAGCGTTTGCGAACGGCCTAGTTATTTTCATCAGTAGGGCCTTTTATGTTTTTGGATGAGGTAGCGACGAAGCGAAGTTCCTTTTACTACAAGGAAAAAAAAATCCGGATTGTTTTTTTTTTTTTTTTTCTTTTTTTTTTTTTGTATTTGTCTTTTTGTCCGCACGATCCGGCTAAACCGATACTCCGATGAGAAAAAATTTTTTGGGGGCCCTTTGAAATCTCGAACTTAGAACTGCCACGTTTTTTGAGCGCAATGGGAAAAAATTATTCTCTGAAAATCGCAATTTTACTTTTTTTTTCGATTTTTTAAAAATTTCTTTGATTTATAACCCCCACATGTTTTATCCGATTTTAATTTTTTTGAACAAAACCCTTTTATTTGTAAAATTTAGTTTTCTTGTAAAATTTGAGCGCAATTGAAAAAATTTTTACAAAAAAATCAAAATTTTTACGTTTTTTTTTTTTTTAAACAATTTTTGACTTAAAACACCTACATGCTTTATGCGTTTGTAATGATTTTTCGCAGAACCCTTAAATTTTATGAATTTATTATTGGGTTTTAAAATTTGAGCGAAATCGAGGAAATTTTTTAAAAAAATCGAAATTTTACGATTTTTTTTAACAATTAGGGATTAATAAATTAAAAAATTAAAATTAATTTTTTTAATTTAATTTAATTAATTAATTAAAAAAAAAAAATTTTAGTAATGTTTTTTCCCACAGAACAACAAAAAATTCGAAAACAGGGCAGCTCAATGCACCAATTACGCTATCCAACAACGGGGCCCGGGGACTTAAGCGTTTCCTAGTCGTAGTTCTAGATGAACAGAATTACTGGCATAGATGTAGGGTCTAAATCATCCCCTTGTTTTACTCCTATCAAAAATTTTGTTTCCAAAATTTGAAATTTTTGCCCTGACAAAACTTTTATTTGCAGGATTTTTTTTTAAAACGACACCCGAGAGCAATAAAATACAAATTTTTCTTCCTAGACATTAAGTGAAAGTGTTTTAACTCCTAAAGTCATGCAGAATTATTACTTCAAGAGCGGGGGGGTTTTATTTTGGTAAAGTTGTAAACATGATGATTCTTTGAAGTTAAAACATTAATAGCGAGGTGTACATTTTTTTGCAAGGCGAGTATTTTTATAGATAAGAAAATGCCTTTTTCATGCTAAAAGATGCCCCTTGGGGTACTTTAAAATTACTCTAAATAGGAAAACTGGTTGGAAATCTGAGCACTAAAATTTACGGGGATTAAAACTCTGTCGTTTGCAAAAGAGATCATAGGCAAAAATGATATTTGTCTTATGTTGGGGCGCTGGGGTTTCCTATAGAGATCGCCCAGCCTCTCTCTTTCTCTCTTCTTTCAGGTTACTCAGTCTGACCTAGAGCTAAGATAACTTCATAGAGAACGTGACGTAGCTACCAGTCCCCTCCCCATAAAACCGTGACCCCCCTTCCTCCAGAACTGGGTTAAAACTCCCCCCCCCCTCCCCTTTTTTCCCCTCCACGTCCCCCCTCCGAGGATAAACATTTTACAACCCCCAGATGCATTTCGGTTAAAAAAAAAGTTTTAATTAACATCTACGGTTATCACAAACAACGTCAAAGCCCCAGCCCCCAAAAAACCCCTAATTAGTGCAGTAGCCCGTAGTTGAAAAAATATAACGAGTACCCAGTTTCCCGCCTTCATATATTACGGGGTTTTGGGAATAGTTTTTTGGGAAATTTATTACGTAGGCTAAGGGGAGACTGATAATGTCAAGGGGTTTTTTTGTATTTAAAACATTCAACGTGGGCTTTTACACCGTATTTTTCTGCGTTAGGTGGGGTTTATTTCAAGCGGTCCCGTAGACAAATCAGCCCATTCACTTGGGGGGTTTTTATACACAACCTCCCCAAACCCTGGACGCGTCACATTCACAAAAATCCGACACCCAGGTTTCTTATGACTCGTGGTTCGAGTTGGCGCTTTTTGTTTCCTGCGTCAGAGTTGGGAAGTAAAATCGGATATCGTAAAGGTCGTTGTTTGTTTCATAAATTTTATTATCACGGAACCGATCACGAAAATTTCTTCTGGCTACGAAACGATCTCGAGTCTGATTCGGAGGCCCCGGGTTAAAAACCCGTCGCCCTGAAGGTTTTTCCCAAGGTTTATCAGTCTTTTACGTTTGCAAGGGGTAAACTCTCTTAGCCTCGGGGACAAATTTTTTTTCAAAGGTCATTTTCTTTTCAGTTGCATTTTAACTCAAAATACACTTTAAAGCTAAACTTTATGAACAAATATATGACAAGTGAAAATTATTCAGAGCTATATTTTAAATTTTTCCTCAAATTGCCTCTACAGTTTTAAACTAAATATTACAGAAGTTAAAAAATAAATGAGGGGAATAAATCTAGGTTTTTAAGGGTTTGGTTTTTCGTATGCAGAGACCCAGAGTTTGACTCCCGTTCAGGCAGAAGAACTTGTATAAATATTAAAAAACAATACAAGATTATGTAAGTGTTGCTTGAACTATGCAGCCTTAACCATAATAGAAATGTCCACACTGAAAACACCCCTTGAAACTCAAACCCTTTAAGCCCACTTTTTAGACATTTTTTAAAATTTAACTTGCATTACTGGGGAGATAAATGATTATTTTAAAAAAAAGGGATGGTTTACAACAAAAAGAACAACCAGTTTTGCAGTAAATTCTATTTTATTGATTGGATTTTGAAATTACATGCAGCTTTTGATTACAAAAAGTGCCCCACGTTTTTTTATGTAGAATAAGTATAATAGATTGTGGGCTAAGGGTTTTGTATGCCTGCATTTGAACCAGTGGTGAATCGGGTACTCGTGTTGCGTAGGTTAGCCGGTTATAACCCCCCTGTTCCCTGTCTGGAAGATCGGGGGACTCAGGAATGACCCCCTTTTAGAGAGGGTCCATGGCCGGGGGCCGCCGGTCGTAGGGGGTAGTTGAGTGCAAGGCCCCTGGTGGTAGTGGGGGAAGGGAGGAGTGGGGGCACCGGTCGTGGGGGGAGTTAGAGTCCCGGGCCCTGGTGGTAGTGGGGGACGGGGAGGATTGTGGGGGACCCCGGGCGTAGGGGGGTGTTAGAGTGCCAGGTTGGGGGTAGGGGGGGGACGGGAGGATTGTGGGGGACACCGGTCGTAGGGGGGATTAGAGTGCCAGGTCGTGGTGGTAGTGGGGACTGGGAGGATTTAGGGGAACCGGTTTCGTAGGGGGTAGTTAGAGTGCCAGGCCCTGGTGGTAGGGGGACGGGGGAGGATGTGGGGGACACGTGTAGTGGGGATGGGGGGATTGTAGGGGGCACGGTGTAGGGTGAGTTAGAGTGCCAGGTCTGGGGTTAGTGGGGAAGGGGGGAGGTTTGTAGGGGACACCGGTGTAGTGAGGTGTTAGGTGCCAGGCCCTGGTGGTAGTGGGGGAGGGGGAGGATGTAGGGGGTCCCGGTCGAGTGGGGTTTTAGAGGCCAGGTCCTGGTGGTAGGGGGGGGACTGAGGAAGATTGTAGGGGGTACCGGTCGTGTGGGGCTTAGAGTGCCGGGGGCCGGGTGGAGGGGGGAAAGGGGGAAGTTGAAAGGGTCCGGTCGTAGTGGGGTTGTTAGAGTGCCAGGCCCGGGTGTAGTGGGGATGGGGAGGTTTGTAGGGGTCCCGGTCGTAGGGGGGAGGGGAGGATTGTAGGGGACAGGGGTTTGTATGGGGGGGAGTATACCAGGCCCAGGGGGAGGGGGAGGGGGGTAGGTAGGGGGGGGTATGGCGAGTGGCGTAGGGGCCAGAGCTTTTTGGGAGGATTCCCGTGTTTTCACCTGATATTTTCGAAACAAGTCATTGTCATTCATTTAGTTGCACTTTGCTTGAAATTATCTTTTTTTTTTTCAAAAATTAAAAATAAAATTACAACCTTTTTATAAATTCTTTTAACGTCCTTTGTCAAATAATTTCCCTATGTATCACAATAAGAATAACTAAAATGAGGGGAGAAAAATGGGTTATTATTAATAAAGTGGTTACCAGACCTGAAAAAATTTTAAAAAAAAAAAATTTTAGCATTGGGCAAAAAACCCCCAAAAAAAATAACTGGGGAACGATCTTTTTTGCCCATTGACTTGGGGGATTTTCCCTCTAAAAAAACAGTGACAATTTTTGACTTTCTCTACCCCCTTTTTTGTAAACCCTAATTTTGTTTTGTTATTTGGCAGAGGTTTGGCAAAAATATGCGATTATCAAGAAAGGGTTTTGTTTTTTAATGATATTTTTTTAGTGTGAGTGTTATTTTTGCAAGTTTCAAGACACGATGGGATTTGGGACGATGCTTTGTATTAGGGAACAAAAAATAATCTTTAAAGCCCATTTTAAAAAAATTTCCCCCCAAAAGCCAAAAATTTTTCAAATTTCAGGATCAAAAATTTTTTTTTTAAACGGAAAAACACCCTTTCAAGTATAATTTTGTAAATGGTCATTTAAGTATAGTATTATGCTATAATTATTAATAAAAAAAAAAATGGAAAGCGCCCTTTTAAAGTTTCCCGTGTGCGTCCATTAGAATTTGATATTTTTTTAGAATTAGATATTTATTGGGAATTCAAACAAATTTACAGACAATTATATTGAATTTTGTAATCCCATTTTTCTGCACAACAAAAAAAAAATATAATTTAAAATATAGTCTACCCAATAACAAATTATATTTTAAAAATCAATAAGTAAACAAAAAATTTAAATATTTTTTTTACCTGAAAAAGAACAACGTCTAACGGCTCGGGATCGTGTCCAGCTGTGGGGGCCCCCCTCTGCCCGCGGCTATGAGTTATGCTCCACAAAACAATTAAAAAAAAAACTATTAAAACCCAAAACGTGGTTTGCCCATAGTGTGTTTAGATATAGACGTTAATCATCCCACCCCGCAACGCCCCAAGGGTCTACAGAAGCAATATAGTTGTGCTTTTGGAAACTGCACACGAACCCACAAAACTTAATTTTTTGTAAAATCCACGAATAAACCGCCCCTCGCGAGGTGTTTGAATGTAAAAAAATAATTTTGATTGTTTCAAATCTGATTTTTATCACTGCAACAATACAATCTTGAAGAAAAAGAGGACAATGAGAAACCTCCGTGTCGCAGAAAAATTTTAAAAAACTTTAAATAGGCAGCAGAGTGACATTTATTGCTTTGTCTGCAAGTGATCTCCACGATTTTTTTTTGAAAAATCCCCAGATAAAACCATGCAGAAAAGTGGATTGATCCAAATTAACCTCAAATATAAGGGGAATTTTTGTTTTAACTTTTTTTATGTATCAGCAACGCCCGGAGCAATTTAGCACAAATATTAAATCGACAGCTAAAATAGGCCTAGAGCAGAATTAAGATATTTGTGATAATTAGGCCTTTTCATTTTAAAAGAATACACATTTTTTTAAAGTTTTTTGATCCAATAATTTTTTAAAAATTTATATTTGATTAAAAAAAAAAAACGTTTTAAAAAAATACAACTTAATTTAAATCAAATTTACTAAAGAAACTATTTAAAAAAATAAAATGATCCCACTACAGGTTAGCTTTTTTATAATATAAAAACTTCCGACACATAAAGTAGAGTACATGAAGTGCAAAAAGCTCACCCCAGCGCTACTGAACTAGGGTAGCACGACGACAGCGGTGATGTCCTCTGTTGTTTTAAGATGTCTTTCCCAGTGTATGCTAGATGGCTGTGAGGGAGTCTTCTTATAAAGCACTCCAGCCCTCGGACACGTCACATACACAGCACCCTGCACAAGGGTTTTTTACGAGACTTCTTTTTGACTGTGGTTGGAGATTGGCGTTTTTGTTAAATTTTTAAAGTTAGGAAGTAAATGTCAGCCCTCTTCACGGTGTTTTTTGCAAAATCACACTTCACTACGCGGACTTGATCACTGAAACTTTCATTAGCTACGAAAAAGATTCTCCACGCGCGTTAAGCGCCGACTTGATTCGGGAAGGTACCGGGTCATTGTCGAAATGGCAATTTAACTGAAGGTTTTAACAAGGTTTTCTTCAGTTGTATTTCTAAGCAAAGGGGTAGTCTCTTAAACAGCCCTCGGAATCCCTTTACAAGTGTTCTACCCCAACATATTAGTAAGACACCGAACAGGGAAAAAATTGCACCCGGGGGAGGCTTCCCCCTAAAAATTTTAGAATAATTTTCTTTATCAAACATCTACACATTTTTTGGTTTTTGTTAAAAAATAAACCCTTTATCGGACAAATAAGCCCAACAAATTTTAATCAAAATGAAAGGGGGCTTTGTACGCATACATTTTGAATAAACAAGAGGTACGAAAAATTGGTGGCAACGAAAGAATAAAATTTAAAGTTCCATGGATATACTGTCAAATTCTTTTAAAATGAAAATTTTTGTGTTTTGGGTTATTTAGTAGCATATAAGCTTTTGTGACTATTTAAAAAAGGAACAATTATCGCGAAATTTTTTTATTTATTTTTATTTTTAATTTATGGCACATTTTTGTTTTGGCCATAATTCTAGTAAAACAATTTGTGTTCATAATTGATATGGGTTTTCTAAAAACATCTCGTATTTTACTACGAGAATTTGTTTTTAAAATCTTTTGGGAAAATTTTCCCCGAACAAGTTATCTGCAGCGATTAGTAAAAAAAGACAGCCGGGGAGCAAAATAATACTAATTACTTTAAACATAAAGCGAAAGGATTAACATCTCTAAAGACATGAGATAATATTTTTCAGAGCGGGGTTTTTTTGGTAAATTTTAAAAAATGTTGACGTCTTTGTAGTTAAAACATGTAACAGCGAGAGTGACAGTTGGCAAGCAAGTAGTTTTTTAAAATAAGAAAATGCCCCTTTTTATTTTTAAAAGAACACCTTTGGGACATTAAACTTTCTTATAAAAGGAAAAAAGGTTTGGAAATCTGAGCATAAAACTTTACAGGGATTAAAAATCTGTCGTTTTTTAAAAGATCATGGCAAAAATGAATTTCCCTCTGATATGTTGGGGCGTGAGGGCTCTATAGAGATGCCCCGCCCCCTCTTTCTCTCCTTCCTTCATGGATCTCAGTGACCTAGAGCTAAGATAACTTATACGAGAACGTGACGAGCTACGCAGTCCCCCCCGCATAAAAACCCGGGCCCCCCTTCCCCAGGAACAGGTTCAAACTTCCCCCCCTCCCTTTCCCCCTCACGCTCCCCCCCGAGCGACTAATATATTACAAAACCCCCGATGCAGTTCGGTTACAAATAAAAGTTTAATTTTAAATAACGATGTTATCACAAACAACGTAAAGCCCAGCCCCAAAAAACCTAATTAGGCGTGTCGTGTTGAAAATATAACGAGTAGCCAGATTCCCCCTTATATATTACTGGTTTGGAATGTTTCTTTGGGTAAATTTCGTCAGGCTGGAAGTGGGACTGATAATGCAAGGGTTTTTTTTGTAGTTAAAAAAATCAACGGGGCTTTTTCACCGTATCTTCTGCGTTAGGGGTTCATTTAAGCGGCTAACCCCAGGACAAAAACAGCTCCCTTTTATTTTGGGGGCTTTTAAACAACACCCACCAACGGACGGTCACATTCACAGAACCCGAACCCCGGGTTTTTGTTAGATGTGGTTCGGATTGGCGTCGTTTTTTCCGCGTCAAGTGGGAAGTAAAAATCGGATATTGGAAGGTCGTTTGTTTTTTTCAAAATTTACTTTTCCCCACGGAACCTGATCA